>JADRCD010186252.1:0-28830 GCA_019843815.1 Montemys delectorum | reverse complement strand
AGAGAGAGAGAGAGAGAGAGAGAGAGAGAGAGAGAGAGAGAGAGAGATCCTCTCTTAACAATGGGCATGGTTCCACATTGGTAAATGTTCCTGTTTAAAACATCCCAGGCTCCTTTTATAAATCTCTCTGTGGAAACTATATTTCATTTGTATAACGTAGTGTTGTATGATGCTGATAATTTTTAAATGGTGATGTATGTCCCCTTAAGTCTTTTTATCATTCTTTTTAAATCAGCATTGAGGCACTACTTATGAAATAGGGGTTTTATAGGTCTAATTTTTAAAAAGTGGTACAGTGACAAACTATAAACTTTTATCACATGATGATATCAGCTTTAAATCTGAACGTTGTCAATCACAATTGCAGCCAGTACCTAGAAGTTCAAGGACATGCACCATTGTTGTCTGCATTGGAAGCAAAGTGAAGTCCCAGTAATGCCAGACATGTAGGATTGTTGCAAAGAGTTAGTGAGCATCTAGGTGTGCAGAGAAGTGGGTCAGGTCAAGGATATAGAGATCTGCTTGTGGTAAGCCCAGGGTGAGATGATGATACTGAGATTTCAAAGCCTGATCTGTTAAGTGGCAGCACCTCTGCATCCATGTTCCTCATTTTACCCACTGAGATGATCCCTGTACTAATAAATGATAGTACTTACATCATATATGCTTTACAGGTTAAACATGTCTTCACATGTGGATAACACTGGGAAAAGGGATTGGTATGGTACTCAATTTTTAATTGAATTTTCTACTGACTAAGGACTTTAAACTTAAAAATACCTTACAACCACTCTGGAAATCAGTGTGGTGGTTCCTCTGGAAATTGGACACAGTTCTACCAGAGGACCCAGCTATACCACTCCTAGGCATATACCCAGAAGATGCTCCAACATGTAATAAGGACACATGTTCCACCATGTTCATAGCAGCCTTATTTATAATAGCCAGAAATTGGAAACAACCCAGATGTCCCTCAACAGAGGAATGGATACAGAAAGTGTGGTACATCTACACAATGGAGTACTACTCAGCTATTAAAAACAATGAATTTATGAAATTCTTAGGGAAATGGATGGATCTGGAGAGTATCATCCTGAGTGAGGTAACCCAATCACAAAAGAACACACATGGTATGCACTCTCTGATAAGTGTTTATTAGCTCAGAAGTTCAGAATACGGGAAGAACAACCCACAAACCACAAGAAACTTAAGAAGAAGGAAAACCAAAAGGTGGACATTTCATTCCTTCTTAAAAGGGGGAATCAAATACCCATGGAAGGAGTTGCAGAGATTAACTATGGAGCAGAGACTGAAGGAAGGACAAGCCAGCCTAAATATAGCTATCTCCTGAGAGGCTCTGACAAAACCTGACTAATACAGATGTGAAGGCTCAAAGCCATCCATTGAACTGAGTACACTGTCCCCAATGAAGGAGTTAGAGAAAGGTTCTATGGAGCTGGAGGGTTTGTAGCTCCTTAGGATGAACAACAATATGAACTAACTAGTACGCTCAGAGCTCCCAGGGACCCAACTGCCAACCAAGGACTATACATGGTGGGACCGATTGTTTTGGCAGCATGTATGTAGTAGAGGATTGCAAAGCTGATCATCAATAGGAGGAGAGGACCTCGGCCCTGTGAAGATTCTGTGCCCCAGTGTAGGGGAATGCCAGGGCCAATAAGTGGGAAAGGGTGGGGTGACAAGCATGGGGAAGGGGGAGGCAAAAGGGGTTTGTTCTTGTTGTGTTTGTTTGTTTGTTTGTTCATTTTTTGGAGAAGAAACTGGGAAAGGAGAAATTTACATGTAAATAAAGAAAATACTTAATTTAAAAAATATATATTGTTAATATATTTAACATGGTAACTAATAGAAAACACTCACCCAAGGGATGTACAAATAAAAGGAAAATGTAATTTTAATGTATTATTGCATGTAAGAATATACTAAAAATAGTTTGAATTGTGTGTGTCATAAGATATTCGATCTTTTCTTAAATGCTTTTTACCATATGTAAGTTAAATGCCTTTTTTTAAGAATATTGGTTTCATTATGTTTTTCAGTAAAGGTACATTTAAATTATATTAAAATGAAATAAATTAAAAATAAATATAACTTAAATGGAATGTTGAATCTTTATTCTTACCCAACTTTGGTATACAAGTGGACTTTAGCAAGATATGGATTCATTCTCTAAAATGTTTACTGATTTCTTGTAAGGATGCATTACAAAAATACCCAACTTTTGTGCTTCACACATCCCATAGTCTGGCCACATACAAGAAAGAAACTCCATGTTAGAATAACTGCAAATTCATGTGTTTCAATTATTGATTTGTTTCTAGTAACATAGTGCTCATATGTAGAAGTGAATTATAATTTGTTTCATTAAAAAGTTCATAGTGGTTATTGGAGAACAGTTAGCAGTTAACCATGAATTTCTGCATGGATAAATGAGGAATGTTCTAGAGAGTTGAGACCATGAAATATCCCAGGAAGTGAAAAAGGTAATTTCTCCCTTAAGCCCTTTTAAAGGTCATTTCCTATTTTTAATAGTTCTCCATATAGGGGCCTGAAGAGGTTAAGAGCACTGGCTGTTTTTCCACAGGACCTGAGTTCAATTCCCATCTTTCACATGGCAATTCATACTTGTGGTCTGACACCTTCACACAGGCATACATCAATGCACATAAAATAATAATAAATTATTTCTTTTTAAAAAGTTCTACCTGAATGATGACCACTACAAATGATGTACCCGTTCATCCAACAAGTTTTATCATAGCCATCAGATTCCACCAAGATGTAAGCTGAACTCCACAGTGTAGTAGGATTCACTAGAGACTATTGCTTAAAGACTGCGAGCAAAGAGTTAATGAAGGTATTGAACCTAATCTGAAAAAAAAAAAAAGAAGAGTATAAATGGAATCTGACAGATTTAAAATGAGTCTTTCATATTCCAGAAAGGAGTAAAAATCATGAAATGGATTCTTTAGATACTCTAGTCTGTTTTTAATTAAATGCTGGAGAATAAGAAGAGAGAACAGTGGACAGAGATCCAGCTCAAAACCCTTAACATCTCAGGATTTCCCCTGTATAATAGAGTTTAGTCTAAGTTCTGAGAAATAAGAGATTGTTTTCCTGATCATTTTCTCTTCATACCCTGATGCCAATGATTGGGAAATTTCAGCTAATTGAGGATAACAAGTGGAAATGAATTTGTTACTCCCCCCACCCCACCCCAATGTCCTGCAAGCCAACGTTAAACTCAAAAGCATATTTTGAGAAATGAGTGGGTTTCCTTAATGTGATTTTCTAGATATGCACAAAGCCTGCAACAACATCTAAGCTGTTATCTCAAGTGACACAGCTACATCTTACATCCATGTGCAGAACTATTATACCATGCTGTAAACAAGACATACATACTTATACTTCCATCTGACCAACAGGGGTATTTCCAAAGAGGAATGAACAAGCTTAGCTGTTAAAATTAAAAGGATGGATACAAAAAAATCAATGATACCCCTTACTAGATAAGGAAGTAAACGTGTGTGCTATTAAATAATCTCACCTGCTGTGGACATTCTCCAAGAGAACTCAGCAAAGGAGGGATTTAGGTTAAAAGAAGTGGAAGTAGGAGAATACCTTCAAAGGACTATGAATGAGTGAATATCAGCAGGCAGGGGGTGACTTTAACCCAGGGCTCAGGGCCCATGCCTGTGAAAGGATTGATGAGCATGGAAGGTTCTCAGTGTGGTGCAGCTCAGAGCTGTTCTCAGCTATGTACTAACAGCAGGAGGAGAGCACCTCACCATCTCCTGACAGTTAGCTTGTAGTCATCAACATAGGGAGATTTCCTTCATGAACGGAGCAGTCCTGTAGAGGATGACAAGCGGGTGCCCCATAACTCAGTTAATCTCTAATGATTGGACATTAGCTGAGAGTCAGGTCCCACAAGTGGGGACTTCAGGGCCACCTCACTGATCCCCATCTCAGACACCAATTGTACACACTGTTGAGAGCTATGAGTTAGAAGAGCCCACAGACCCTTTCAAGATATATGCAAGTTAATTTTAGAAGAATAGAGATAGGAGAGTGGGAGAGCCGTATAGGGCAGTGAGAAAATAAAAAGAGACAATGGGACAGGCCACTAAACCATTGTACAGACTTTTTTTCCGGAAAAGACCTGCCAAGCACAACTCTAGCCCAAGGAAACAGAACGGTGGTCCACTTATACGTTGAGGTAACTTTGTTGCAAGAAAAAGAATGGATGCTGGGGTTAGCTTGTTACTAAGTAATAGTTTCTAAAACAGTGTCAGGTGGTTAATAAGCATCTGTGACCAGCTCTTATGGAAGCCAATAGGGTAGGAAGAGTACAGATCTAGAAAAACAAGCCATCCAAGAACCAAATTACTTCAGGTTAGAGAACTGTTCTTTATCTCACATAGAGGAGCTTTACAAAATGGCATAACCATGGTTATGTGGTAGGGGAAGGAACATAGAGTACCTGTGCTCTCTGTGGAACCCCCCATCTCTCAGTATCTGGAAGGCTCTCTGAATGAAACCTTCAGGGTTTCCTGAGGAATTCAATATTCAGGCATGACTAATATGTAATGAATTGGTAACCATCAACCTCTTCACCCACTGGCATAGAGAAAGGCACAGCACATTGCAGATTGTAGGAGAATCCAGGGTTTTAAGAACTGAGTGCCAGGAAAGCATAGGAGGGAGCGAATCCAAACACATGTTATTATAATTATAATGTCAGAGGAAGTCTCTGAGCCACATTATTGGGCAAGAAACATCTGGTATAATATAATAATCTTTCATGCTTAGCTACTAAAAGGGAGTAGGTGGGTGGGGTAAGACAGGGATAAGACTAGTCAAGAATATGGCCAGGTGAGAACAATGGCACACAAAACAGTGCATAGCTCCAGGTTCAATTTGTAACATGTGCTTATCCATGCACATATGCATGCATAAATACCTGCACACACATACATACATATACACATGTACATGCACACACATGTACACACATGCACACACGCACACATATCAGCATTACTAGAAGTGGGCAATATACCATTTCCCAGTTTATAATCTATAAAGGAGAGCTAAGCAGAGGCCCCACACTTAACTTGAAGACTACTATATAAACTAAAAAGGCCTCTTCTGTCCACAGGGGCAGTACTTAGAATTCATTTACCTCTGGCTTGTTGTATATCTGCTC
The DNA here is from genome assembly GCA_019843815.1 of Montemys delectorum. Classification (NCBI taxonomy): domain Eukaryota; kingdom Metazoa; phylum Chordata; class Mammalia; order Rodentia; family Muridae; genus Montemys; species Montemys delectorum. The sequence continues at coordinate 23,597 of JADRCD010186252.1, read as the reverse complement.
ATGGATGTGCATCTTTATTTTGTGATCTGTGATATCTCATCCATCCATTATCAAGAGCTAAAAAGAGATTGACATTTACAGAAATCCTGTGCCTGATTCATCCTTTGAAATGTGTATTTATGAAATTCGTAGGCAAATGGATGGAACCAGAAAATATCATCCTGAGTGAGGTAACCCAGTCACAAAAGAACACACATGGTATGCATTCACTGATAAGTGGATATTAGCCCAGAAGCTCATAATATCCAAGATACAATTCATAAACCAAAAGAAACTCAATAAAAAATAAGACTAAAGTGTGTATACTTCGGTCCTTCTTAGAAGGGGGAACAAAATACCCATAGAAGGAGTTATAGAGACAAAGTGTGGAGCAAAGACTGAAGGATTGACCATCCAGAGACTGCCCCACCTGGGGATCCATCCCATGTATAGTCACCAAACCCAGACATTATTGTAGATGTCAACAAGTGCTTGCTGACCGAAGCCTGTTATAGCTGTCTCCTGAGAGACTCTACCAGGGCCTGACAAATACAGAGGTGGATGGAACTGAGCACAGGGTCCCCAGTGGAGGAGCTAGAGAAAGGTCCCAAGGAGTTTAAGGAGTTTGCAGCCCCATAGGAGGATCGACAATATGAACTAACCAGTAGCCCCAGAGCTCTCAGGGACTAAACCACCAACTAAAGAGTACACATGGTGGGACTCATGGCTCTAGCTGCACATATAGCAGAGGACAGCCTTGTCGGTCATCAATGGGAGGAGAGGCCTTTGGTCCTATGAAGGTTCTATGCCCCAGTGTAGGAGATTGCCAGGGCCAGGAAGTGGGAGTGGGTAGGTTGGTGAGCAGGAGGAGCGGGGAGGGGATGAGGGTTTTCAGAGAAAAACAGGAAAAGGAATAACATTTAAAATGTAAATAAGGAAAATATCTAATAAAAAAGTGAAAAAATGTGTATACTTCTTCCTCAAGATCCAGTGGATTCTAAGACCTAAACTCAGCTCCTGGTTCCCCTGTTTCTTTTTAGGACCACAGACAGGTTACTTAATTTTTGTCAGCCTTAGTTTTTCTCAACTGTAAACTTGGAATTATGTCAGGATTGAGGGTGAGGTACACTGAGAAAGTAGATTGAAACCAGTCAACAAGATACTTGGCACACAAGAAGCATTATAAAATACCAGCAATTTGTGGTTCTAATTTTTGTGTCTATATTATTTATGCTATCATAAAAAGAAAACAATGGGTCATTGTGTTTTGAACTCTGTCTCTCTCTCTCTCTCTCTCTCTCTCTCTCTCTCTCTCTCTCTCTCTCTCTCTCTGTGTGTGTGTGTGTGTGTGTGTGTGTGTGTGTGTGTGTGTGTGTGTGTCCTGTGAACATGGAGGTCAGAGGGCAGCCTTTACTGTCATTATTCAAGCACTGTCCACTTTCTTTCTTTCTTTTTTTTTTCTTCTTTCTTTCTTTTTTCTTTGGTTGTTTTGGATTTTGTTTGTTTTTCTTTCTTTGGTTGAGTTTTTTTTAGAGTGACTCTATTAGCTTTCCAACTAAGCTACAGTGTCTGACCAGTGGTCCCCAGGAATCCTCCCTTTCCTCGGGATCCTCAGAGGTGGGATTGCAGGCAGATACAGCCATGTTCTGCTTTTACGTGGATTCTGAATATTGGATCTAGATTCTCATATTTTCAGAGCAAACTGAAAACTAACTCTTTCTCTGTCTCTGTCTCTCTGTCTCTGTCTTTCTGTCTGTCTCTCCTTGTCTCCCTCTGTCTCTCCTTGTCTCTCTCTCTCTCTCTCTCTCTCTCTCTCTCTCTCTCTCTCTCTCTCTCTCTCTCTCTCTGCTCCTATCTCCTAGAATCTACAGTACATGATACACACATTTTAAATACTATTTCTTTGTAATTGTGTATAAAATGATCAGGTCTCTGTTGACATAATTTCTTTAAAACAAGTTTTTAATTTAGTACATCTTTATAGTTTTACAAACTTTGTCTCCTTCACATGTTATTTCTCATCCTAAGTTTTTTTTTTCCACAGCACTTGTCACCCCTAACACACGATGTCCTTTACTCTTTTATTTTATAGGAAAACCCATCTCTCAGTCCTTCTCCAAATTTTGTTTTGTGTCTTCCATGATACTCCTCAATTTGGCATATAGAACAAAAGTATCAGAAATTTAGAACACACCTGAATAGCCTGGGCCTAACTCTCATAAGCTTCAATCTGAGGGTTCACCTGACAGAAACTTTCATACTTTGGAAGAACCAAACTAAACATTGAGACTATGAGGAAGATAAAGGAAGCCAGCTCGCTGTGTACTTTTGGGCTAAGGTACTTACTTCAGAAGTGCCTGGTTTCCTAGTCAAGGAAAAGTCATCAGTTCTTAGCATTGTTTTGCTGGGGAAAAATTATCCTCTCAACTTTGTGAAATACTTGAGAAGATTATTGATGAATTATTGATGAATTATTGGGACAATTAGCTGAAGAAATGTCATCAGACACAGGGATTGTGTTGAAGGGTGGGGGTGGAGAGCAGCTCTCATGGATAAAAAAAAAAAAAAAAAAAAAAAAAACAGACGTGTGAAACTTTCATGCCAATCTTTGCCAGTGATGTAAACTACTGTTCAAGAAACTGGCTAAATATTACCTCGATGTGGCTAGCTTATAAAATGGCACCACCTTGGTGATAGCTTTTATGTGAATCCTGAGGACTGAATTGAGGTCCTCCTACTTGCACAGCAAACACTTTATCAACTGAGCTACTTGCCCATCCCCATTTTATTTATTGCTAATCTAATTTCTTCTATTACTACTGCTGCTGTTGCTACCATTGGGGGTTGAAGCCAGGACCCCTCACATACTAAGTGCTCTTCTATCACTGAGCCAATTACTAAACTCTTATTTTAAAAAGTAGATAACTACTAGAAAATGATGATGCTTCAATTAATCTTTCTTCTGGTGTGTAACCCCCTCAGGGAGTGCCTTTTTTAAAAAAAAAATTATAGCTATATTTTAATTACATCTAATATACTTGCTGTGGTTAATTTTCATTCCACGTTATGGGATTTGGAATTGCTTGGGGTACACACCTCTGAGTGTAAATATGAGGATGTTTCCTAAGAGATTTGCCTGAGGAGGGAAAATAAATTTACCCTCAATATGGGGTGTACCATCCCACGGGCTGGGGTCCTGAGTTAAGTATGGAAGAAGGAAAAGTGAGCTGCACAGTAGCTTTTCTCTCTCTGCCTCCATACTGTGGTATGGTGTGACCAGCTGCCTCACACACTTGCCGCCATGATGTCCAGTACACAGCTGTACTGTGAGCCAAAATCACCCCCTCCTTCTACAAGCTTGTTTTGTCTGGGAAAAGCAGAGCAGCAGGAAGGTGACCAAGACAACACTTACCCATTATATTTCTATTTCCTGTTTCCATGTATCTGGTGAATGACTGTGAAGTAATAATCATCTTTTCTCTGAAGCATAAAGTATGTCAACACTGGGCTTGGGAAGCTGGTGGATATGCTGTACCAGTACTGGTTAAAGTTGGACCCTGACGTTATATTCATCTTATCCTTCACAAGCAGTTTCATCTGAGCATAACTGGCTCTCACACCAGGTTGGCCATGTGAACTAGAACCGGGTGTTTTTAACCTTGAGTTGATTTGTTAACAAAGTTACCAATTTTAAGTTTCATACTCATCAAAAGAAAAACTTTGTGGCCCTTCCATTCTTGTGCCAAACCATACATTCTGCTTATGTTTTATACTAGGCATCTTGGGGATACTAAAAGAGTCAGCACTTCATTTTGTACATTCCCACTGGCCCAGCTACCACCAGCGTGTGTGTGAAAATAACTTGACTGCAGGACTGGAGAGTGGAGCACAGAGCTAGAACACTTGCCTGCCTGCCTGCCTGCCAAGGTCTGGGCAGCAATCTCCAGTTCCACACTAAACAACAACAGTAACAATAGGATTAGAAATCCACTTTCCTGGCAGGTTAAGGTATTAGAATTGGGTGAGCATGGTGGCATAAGCCTTTAATCCCAGCACTCAGGAGACAGCAAGCACATCTTCTATGAGTTTGAAGCCAACCTAGTCTGTATAGCAAGTTTCAGACAACCAGGGCTGTACAGTGAGATCATGTTTCAAGAAATAAAGATATCATAGGCTTTGTAGATGGTCTAGCGGTTATGAGCACTTGCTGTTCCTAAGGAGGACCAATTTTTAGTTGATAGCACTTATATGGTGACTGACAACTGTCTGTAATAATAGTTCCAGTGGATCTGAAGCCCACTTCTGGCATGTGATATAGATACATAATTTGCACACATTAAAATAAAGTGCTATAAATTTATGATAACTACATGTAAAATTCTAATATTATATATATGTATATGTATATATCAACTGATGATTGATATTAAAAACTCAAATATACTTGAGAAAGATACACTGAGCTATATTTTTATGTCAGATGAAATTTTATACATGTAGAATTTTGTACACATAAGAATTTTATACATATGGAATACATATACTTATAGAAATTTTATACATATAGAATACATATCAACTTTTTATAATTTAATTAAAAAATTAAGTTAGCATACAAAGTAACAGGTTTTCATAGACTGTTTCTGAACTAGAGTTTCATACCTACCTTAGAGTTTGGCTGATCTCTCTCTTCCCCTCCTCTCTCTCCCCTGCTCCTTCCAGTTTCAGATCACTTGGCTTCTTCCCATTCTTCTTCTGAAAACCAATCATCTTTCAGATTTTAGACTCATGTCTCCCATACTCTTAGAAGCAGCCCCTATCTTTGATTACTCTACCTTAGGATGGAGCTCTAAGTCCCCAGTGTGAAATAGACGTATTCTCTCCTCCAGTTTAGAAAACTAGCTTAGGACATTCAGAAGGAATTTCCTTTTACTTCGGTCAGACAAGGCTACTTTTTCAGGGACCACCTAGCAACTTCATGATGGTAGAAAAATGCATAGGTTGTACAACAGGAGCTTACCTTCCATAACTACCGTCATGTCACATCTACTATTGATCTCACTGTTAGCTCATCAACATGGACAGCACAATGATGGACATCCTCACCTCACATATGATAGACTTTCTTGTGAAGAGCAGGGTTAGGTGTGCACGCCAAGGCACTAAGAACAACTTGCAAGTGGTGTTTCTCCCCCTCCACCATATGGGCAGAAGCACCTTTACCCACTGAGCTGTCTAGCCAGCCCACTCATAACAGTTTTGAAGAAACAATGAAATAATACATAAGCAGCTACCACAGAGTTTGACACATACCAAATATTGATGGTGAGAGTGACTAAATGAACAAATGATAGCTGGCTGATTGCTGAATGGAAATAGCCAATTATATCAGTATTGATATTATCTAAGGCATTGTTTTCAAACTAACATCAAATTGCATTGTGGTTTTTATTGTCTGGCCCTTGGCTAGTCTTGCTTCCCTGTAACAAGTCACCTGATATAAGCAGTATGAAGGGAGGGATGGCTTATTACGCATGATTTCAAGGATAATCACAGCACTTGGGCAGAACATCATGAAGGCAGAACCGTGTAGAGAGGAGCAGCTTTATTTCACTGTGGACAGGAAGCAGAGAGAAAACAATCCAGGCACCAGACACAAGCTAAAGGGACATGCCCTTATCAACCTTCTGCCCCTAGCCAGGCTTTCCTCACAAATTTTCCAGAACCTCACAAAATCATGTCACCAGCTGTGTGGTTGGTTTCCATATGGGCACCTGTTGGAGATATCATAAAGATCCTCATGGCAAGGTTGGGTCCTGATTCCACATGCTGCTCCTCACTCCTTCCCATTTCCCCAGCTGAGCTGTATTCCTTTGCCAACCATGGCCAAGCTGAGGCCATCTCATCTCAACACTAAGCCATGATAATGCAGTATTCAACCCTAGGGGGTTTTCTTCTTCCTTCTTCCTTTAGAATGCACTACATTGCCATCGATGTCATGCTTTCTGATTAGCAGTTCTCACCTGATCCTTTGGGCCCCTGTCAAGCCCCATCCAACATTCACTTCTTTGGACTTGACAATTTCAGACGCCTCGTGGAACAAGAATCAAGCACTATCCATCTTCCTCAAATCATTAGTTCACAGGGAGTCCCTGTAACAAATGCAAAGTCAGCTACAACCCATCTTCCCTTCCATGGAGAACTTAAAAATTGATGCTCTAATTCCCCTGCTTTGGTAGGTAGCCTATCTAGAAACTTCTCTTCACATGCTGGGTTTGACGTCCACTGTGGTGAAGACTCTCCGGGTCATTTCTGTCGCCAGTAATATGCTCATCTATCATGCAAAGCTCCATTCAATTTATATTTGCAGTTTATGTCTGCTTCCAGATGTGGTGCATTAAAAACTGTCACAAATAATTTCAAAGTCCTCCACCAAGTGATCTTCCTACACCTTGCCCTTACATTAAGCAGCTTCCAGGATTCTGGGACCAAAATTCTGACAGTATGGACACTGGACTAATTTCTAGATTTGAGTATTTAAAAGTGAATAGTTCTGCTTGGTTTGTCCTAGAACCCTTATTTTCCGTGATGATTTCAGCTATCCCATTGCAGGTCTGATGGCTTTGAGCCAGTCTTATGTCTTTTTTTTTTCAAGAAAGGTCTTGACACTACCTTCTTTTTCAATTCTTTTCCTGAAGTGACTGTCTCCAAGCGGGTTGCCAAAACAATGAGTGATAAAAGCAAGTATTATAGATTAAAATGCTATATATTTTTACCTTTGTACATGTGAGAAGTGAGTATTAGTGTGTGTGTGTGTGTGTGTGTGTGTGTGTGTGTGTGTAGCTATACAGATGTACCCATGACCCAGTGCACATAGAGGTCAGGTGACAGCCTGAGACAGTCCTGGCCTCCTACCTTGCTTGAGATAGATCCCCTTGTTATTCACCACTGAGTAAGCCAGACTGGCTGGACTATGAACTTCAAGGGATTCTCCTATCTTCACCTCTCATCTCCTTATGGGAGCATCAGGACTGCAGATACATGGTACTGCATCTGGTGTTACATGAGGTCTAGGGATCTCTAAAGCAGGTCATCAAAAAGTGAAGAAAAAGAAAGAAAGAAAAAGAAAGAGAGAAAAAAAGCAAGCACTATAGATTGAAATGCCATGTGTTTTTTTTTTATCTTTGTGTATGTATGAGATGGGAATACGTGTGTGTGTGTGTGTGTGTGTGTGTGTGTGTGTGCATATATGTGCAGGTGTGCCCTTGGCACATTGTACATAGAGGTCCCTCCTTTAACAAAATGATTTCCATACTTATATGACATTTAACCATAACCATACTTATATAGCATTTAACAAAGACTCTGACTTTTGTTATATAACTTAAAGCTATTATTTGCTGTATCTCTTGCATTACATCTTATAAGAGATGTTTGCAATTTACATAGAAATATGCATCTATGCAAGATACTTACATAGATATTTATAATTATTAAGCTACCTTGTTTAAAAGCCCAGGAACCCTAACCTATCTTATATTGTGTATGTCCATGCCCTTATGCACAATTTGGAAGAAGTCTAACTAACATCCACTGCACCAGGAAGTCCAGATATGAATAAGTAAAGTGTCAGAAAGGTGAATGAATAAAATATTGTTGTACTAATGCCTCTCCAAGAAGAACTGCAAGCCTATTTTTCTGATCTGATTTATCTCCTTCAAATTTTATTCCAGTTATTTTGAGGCATACAAAAGTTTTCATACAAATACTTTGTAGGGATAGCAAATTATAAGGTAGAGCTACAGTTTCCTGAACTTTTTATTTTATACTATGAAGAAATCAGTATTAAACAAGCAAATGCCAGTCTAGTACTGTGTGGGGTATTGATAAAGTTGCCAACATGTGTCACTGTCTGTTAGCTCTGAGTTGCCACAGGTGTGTATGGCAACATAAGAAGTCCTCAGAATTCTTGGGGTTGAGGTAAGAGAACCAGACATCTGGAAATGGCACAGGCATTTATAAGCTAATATGTCATTTATCCCAGCCCCAACTATTCTTGAGAAGTTTTCAACTTGATGCCGGAAAGTGAACTAGAAGTAAAGTCATGAAGAGAGTGAAGAGGTTAAAGATCATTGTCATGCAAGGTGTGTCAGACATAGCCAGAAAGCAGCTGCAGAGGAAGGTGGGTACAGTGTCTGCAGCAACTGGCTTATACTGGTCCTGGGGAGCTCCTTGCTCTGGATTATCATCAGTGTCATTGTATTTGAATCCCCTTCCACAGCCATGTCAGGTGGTGTGTGAGAGTAGGATGTGGTTTTATAAGAGCACATGCCCATGGCTATGCCACCAAGCAGATAACTGGTTTAGGCAACATCCTGTCTCATGGCATAATTGCAGCCTTTGAGCTGAGGGCTGAAAATATGCTACTGCAAAGGACTCTTCATCTTCAATTAATTATGAAGTAGTGCTTAGTGTTCAAAATATAAATTAGCCATCTATTACATTTATTTGCCTTTGTAAAAGCCCATGATTGGACAGGAGGGCAATATGCCCTGTACTCTCTGGGGGAGAAGACATGTCCCAGAGAGTTTCAGTACATCTTCCACTGATGCTCATCTTGTTACATGAAAGACTGAGACCAAAGTTCAAATCTTTAGACATTTGCCCCTATTGCTTTCTTATCATTTTAAAAGGAACCGTAAACCTGGAGAAAATGGATGATATTTTACCTACAACCTCCAAATATTTATTTTTCTATTAACTTTTTAGCATACAAAAGAAAGGGTTTCATTGTATTTTGTACAGATATATGCATCATTGTATTTTAATTATAGATACCCCCTCCTCCCTTCATTTGTCCCTCCTTCCCCTCACTTGCTGATTTCATTTCTGCCCTCAAATAGGGCTCTTTCTGCTTCCATGCCATATACGTGTGTTACTGGTTTTGGCTACTTTGTGGGTTCTTCTTTCTTCCTCCTTTCTCCACCCATTTTCTTCTACCTGTTGAACCTCCTAATATTAGATAAGAGAGAAAAAAGGATAAAGAGGAAAAGAGGTTTTGAAATAAAGTTAGGAGTCAGAAGGGGAGCAATGTTGCCTGTCCTTAAACTATTTCCTGCTGATTAGGGGCATCAAGTTCCTTTGGGCAAGTTTGATCTTCACCATTAGGATATCTAACTTCTTCCCATTGTTTTGCCTTTGTGCACGACCCCTTAACAAACTGCAACCAACAACAACCAACAATGCACATTTAACCAACAGCCCAACAACAACAACAACCCATCCCGCCTCTCAAGGCCCTAACATTTATATACCTTCTGGAAAGTCCCCAGAATTCCAAATATCACAGAATTGTAGAAAATATCTGAAGCTGGCAAAATCACACCTTTACTAAAGCACAAGGTAAATTACAGTCAGCTGCTGTGAACAATCTGAAGCAGCCTCATATCCCATACCTGTGATTGGAACCAAAACATATTCTCATAATATTTCTGTTTTGTTTTTAATGAAACCAAAACTCCAAAATTATGACTACATACATGTGTGCATTCAGTCTCTTTTCCTGTTGTGGGGATAAAATATGCTGACAAAAGTAGTTTGAAGGATGATAGGGTTTATTTTGGCTCACGGTTACAGAGGGATACAGTCCATCATTGTGAGGAAGACATGACATCAAGCAGGAACAGGTGGCTGGCTGGTGACATTGTAACTATACTCAGGAAGCAGAGTTAGATGAAGACAATAAAATCTCAAGGTCCAATAAAATCCCAGTGACCCATTTCCTCCAATGAAGCTCCACCTTCTAGAGGTTCCATAACCTTCCCAAGCAGCTACCAGCCGAGGGCCTAATGTTCAAACACATGAGCTTGACAAAATGTAATCATTGTCGTCCTGAAGTCTGAGGGTGTTCCACAGCCTTGAGTGGAAAAATAGATGGAATGATGCTTAAAGCACATGGTCTCCTGTAATATTTTCCTTAAAAAGCTTTCAGACCAAGCCTTAGTGATAAAAGGGTCTTGGATGTTCTTGCAAAGAGAACAAAGAAATCTTGCTTCTGTCCACTGACTGTCCAAAGCTACAAGATCCCACATGACATCAATATTGAGAAATGCTCAGTTGATTCCCAGGGCCACTTTTGAAAAAAGTCTCTACAGTTTCCACCTCTGTGGATAAAGGAGAGAGGCTATATAAGGTATGAGATTATCAAAACATTTCTTCAAAATTTCTGAAAAAGAAAAAAAAGATGACAGACACAGGAAAAAATCTTTATCTACCTTCATTCTTGAAATTTCATGACAAGGGGAATATATATATATCCATGAATGAATAATGACTCAATATACATACATTTTAAACCGATTCTTCTCCTTAGGGAAATTAAATCTGCTGAGGTTTGGCTTTATGTTTCTGATAAAATAAGAGTGCTTAGCTGTGCTCTTAGCAGTGGCAACTGAGTCTTTAATTCAGTGTTTTAAAGGGTGCATTCAAGTGTTTAGAACCTTACGATTTGAGTTTCACATTTTAAAATTAGGCACAGTGAAATTTGAACGTTATCCTGGAGGCTTTTTCTTAAAAATTGGCATCATAATGCGATTTACATGATAAATTTATAATTTTCATCTGGTAAGATCTAAAGTCACTCTAGAGTCACTGGGCAATGGGCCTCTAGGCAGCCCTGGGGCCTTTATCTTGATTCTGTGAAATGAGGTGGAAAGACACCCACTGAGATTGTCTCCATCTCCTTGGGTTAGATCCTGGGCTGTATAAAAAAGGAGAAGGTGAGCTGAGTACCTGGATCCATCTTCCACACATTCGTGATTGCGGTAACACAGGACCAGCCACTTGAAGCTCCTGCTGCCTTGGCTTTCCCTCATTAAAGACTGTATTCTGAGATCATGAGCCAAAATAAATCCTTTCCCACTAACAGGAGAAGAGAACAACTCAGACATTGACTTAGCAACTGTGGATAGTGCTACTTCGGGCACTGATGTGCAGGTGTATGAATTCTTCATATAAATACCCATAATTGGGTCAAATAACAGTTCTTAGTTGTTTTTGCTGGTGGTTGGTTGGTTGGTTTTTTTCTTGTTTTAAAAGAACCTCCACATTGATTTTCTCTATGGCTGAAATCGTTCACATTCCCACTAGCCTACCCAGTTTGTGATAATTTTCTATGTATCACAGCATTAGTAAACCAACATGGAGTCCATCAGTACTAAAGGCACCAGATCTTGTGATGTAATTGTCAGAGAACCCCCGGGGACAACACAGAGCTGGGGAGGGGTTAGCACCCTGCCTATGAACTATAACAACTTGAAAGAAGAAGAAAATAGTAAGAGCAATGTTTTCCATTTCTTCCCTTTTTTTTGTACTAAGCATAGTAAGATTGCCCCTTAAAACTTCACAGGAAAGCTCTAAGCAGCTCCGTGCTAGCACAAGCACCTAGGAAGGGAATCATTTCTTCACAGCTTACTGTGAAGTAGAGGGCAGCAACATGGCTTGGGTATGTATCCTTACTCTGTCTTCCAACGCTGCTGCTAACTTACATTCCACAAATAAGATGTCAGGGGTTTAACCCTTGCTTCAGGCTCTGCTTTTTATAGGACTTAGAAAATACACACATTAAATAAAAGAAACACAGAGAGGCCTTTTTAAGAACTGAATTCATTTTCTACAAAATCTCTGGCAAAATAAAGTAGTTTCTAGGAAAAACTATCTCAGCAGGCTGAGTTCTCAGCCTATTGTTAAATACATCATTTGTACAAGATTTGCTATTTTATATATTAAACTATGGATCATTCTAGTGTCTTAAATGCTTCAAAGAAGTGGGCATAAATGCATTGATTAGATAAATTCATAATTCAAAGAGCCATTAAGTATACTTTGAAAACTTTCAAAACATTATGAATTTATTGTTGCTAAATTTTTATTAAATTGTTTAACAGTTCACTATTATTGTACCCTTATCTATCTACACATCAAGAACTCAGCTAAAAATAGGGATGAAGGAGGGAAGACAGAGCGGAACTGTCAGATTTCCTAGCAGCTGGGAATGAATGAATTACATCTAAAAGCATCTTTAATAATGTTATAAATAAGAGACTAAAGTCTGAGATGGTGCTTACTTGTCCTGGTCCATTTTCCCCTTGGGATAATGCATGGATTTGGATGGAGCTGATAGTGGTAGCTATGCAGGACCCTGTCATGGTTGAGAGAATATTTAACTGAAGGCTTTGGGATCTGTAGCAGAGTTAGAGGAAGAATCAGGAGTGGAGACAGGGACATATACCTTACTGGATCCCAAGGAAGAAATTGTCTCCCAGGTTCCTCCTTCTGACTCCTTTAGAACACCTCTAGTAACGAGACAAGATTGAAGATGCTTGGCTAGGGATATTCAAGTGGTAAGGACGTAAGTAGCTAGTAGCAAAGACAGAGCCAGCAGCCCCCTTCAGAGGCAGCTTTGCTCACTGGCCGGGCAGATAGCCTGGGTGAGAAGCAGAGCTTGTTGGTGAGGTTTATCAGAAGACCCATTGTAGTGTCCTTGATTAGACCCCACAAACCATGTATAGGTTTCTAACTGGATTAGAAACTGGGGTGAGAAGTCATAGTATTGTTCTCATGTCTATGCTTACTCATAAATAAATAATTAGTGATGTAGTCAAGTGCACATGCAACATGAACAGCTGTAGTCATAAAAACATGATACAACCGTCATATATGCATCATCTGCATATATATACATATACATTTACATTTATATACTCACACTTTTTGGTATGGCTGTGACACAAGTGTGGTTTTCCAAATTCCCTCACACCATCATGTCATCAGAATGTAGGGTGGTTATTCCTATCCTGTGCAAAGTAAGCAACTTTAGAAAGTTATATTATGGAAATACCCTTAAGGATCAAATAACTAAAAAATATAGATAGCTTCAAGATTTGATGTGACTTTTTTGTCAAGGGAAAGAAACAGCTTTAAGTAAATGAATTCTATATATTAAAATAAAACTATATCAAGTGTTACATTAATAAATGGAATTTGCTATAACTGAATGAAGTGCTTCAGAGAATGTGATTAATACAAATAAAAGGAACTCCCTTCCAAAATCTGTCTAAAACCATGTTAATTGGATAGCATTATTTTTTTGAAAATCATAAACTAATGGAATTTTACAGTATTAGGTCATATTTACCTCAAAGAATTTTGTGATACTCTGTGCTACTGGGGCTCTAAGCAGAGCCAGCAGCATGGTCTCCCCCACAAGATAAAAGGTTAGGCTACATTTTCGTGTCTGTATTTGTTTCAGGACACCAAAGTACCAGACGGTTATATGCAATTAAGAGGAAGTTCTATGAAGAACAACAAGACAATTAAGAATACAAGATGATTTAATTCCTAAGTAAAATTAAGTTGACAAAATCACATGTAGTCTGGTTAAAGCAAACTTATATAAGAATCAACCGTCATACCTTTTGTGTCTATGGGTAACACTGACAAATAAAAATGGGGGAAAAGCTCTCTAAGTTAAAATCAAATGATGTCATTATTAGCTGACAAAATAAAACTGACATGTATATCAATCTCAAAAAAGACTTTTTCCTGAAAATGGGTATGCAATGGTCAGCTAAGAAGACAGGATTAGCAGTGAGGGAATTAGAAGTGAGTGAGGATAAGACCCACAAGCTGTTGGAGAAGGCACATGGGCTCCAGGTACATGATACAGAGATGGAGCATGGTGCCTACTTCACAGAACTCTAGGTCACTCATTCATAGTACATGAATAGCATCTGACATATTACAGCACTATGGAAAAGTATGAAATTCTATTCAGTGTTGCCACTGAGAGAGCTAACATCCTTTACCCATAAGAACAAGCAATCTTACAGTTTCTATCATACAGTAAGAAAATGAAGTTTATATAAGTGAGTTCACATGTCAAGAGTCGCTAAAATGCAAAACCAGAAAGAAAGCCTTCTATCTTATGTGTTGCATAATGCATGAAGAAGGCCCACATTTCTTGCACAATCAGAGAGGCTAACAAACTTGCTTGCTTGCTGTTCGATGGAAATGAATAGATTTAAGCATAATGAGCTGGAATGATGTCCATCGCATTCTAATTCTGAGTAGAAAAGAACTGGAATAGAATAAGAATAGTGCAGTATAGTCTGTAGATGGTGACATGTCTATATCAGAGGTGATTTCAAAAGTCACTCTTACCTGGGCTACAGAGAGAATTCAGGTCCCACCGGGACAACATTGTAAACCCCTTTCCCACAAGAAGAAGTGTGAGGAGTGACTTAGCTTAGAGGCTAAGAATCTATCTGGGCATGTACCGTCCCCTGAATCTCAAAATAACAAAACAAGAAAACAAGATTGGCCTGGTGAGCTTTTTCTCTGAAGCAATTGTTGAGATCATCTCTGTTTTGCATAGTACAGGCTGTTTTCACCTTCTGTTCTTAGCCAGCTGCCCTCTCCCTCCTCTGCTTTTCCCTTCCTGCATTTCTGTTCCTGCGTGGGTAAGGCAGCATCCACCCAGGGACACCCACACGCTTTACGAGCCTCTCTGCTTCCTTATAGGAACAGCAGTTTCTCAATACACTGTTGAAGGTAGCATTTCAGTTCCTCCCCTGACGTTTTTTTGTTTTTTTTTTATAAGCCTCTGTCTACATGGCTGTGGACACCTGTGATGGCTAACACTGGACCCCTGGAGGAGACGCAGATGCCCTTAGGACAGATCCTCCCCGTTTCCAAAAATTTACAGCTCACTTCTCCTTAAAGGTATTGGGCTGAGCTCAGAAAGCGCAAGCTCTCTACTGTGCATAATTCCTTTAATCCACAAAGCCAAGTTAACCTTACTGTCTAGAACATGCTTCTCTTTCTCGCTCTATCTATGGTTCATCTGTTCAACCCCAATTAACCTAGCAAGATCTGAGATTACCCATCACTTTTAACAGGATGTTCTGACACCTGTACTGTGTGGACTTGGTTTTATCAACTTGACACAAATAGAGGATAGAAGAATCTCAGCGGAGGAATTGTGCTCACCAGACTGGAGTGTGGGCGTGTCTGTGGTGGCATTTTCTGGAATGCTAAATTGATATAAAAGGGCGAGGGTCTAGTCCTGGATCAGGACATGGAAAACAGGCCGATCAGCAATGATTCTCCATGATTCTGCTGTACTTACTGTCTCTAATTCCTCTGCTGACTTCTCACAATAATGCAATATAATTGGTAAGGCAAGGAAAAAACAAAACAAAAAACAAAACCAAAAACAAACTTTGGTTCCCCAAGTCACTTTTGGTCTTGCTGTTCGTCACAGTAACAGAAAGAAAACGAAATAGTTACCAGTTCTACCAGTTCTATTGTTTTGTCTCACACTGGTCATTTCCATCTGTGGTGAATCATGTGTGACTTAACAGCTAGAAGTGAGAACATGCCCAGTAAACATCCAACAATCCAATGGATACGACAATGTGATCGTTTAGGGAAGTATTTCATCTGTCTTCAGTGAAACTAAGTTCCTCAATATTTTTGATGATTTTGACAATTTTTGTATACTTGTGATTCAAGGACATTATTTTCCTTCCCAGCCCCACTGAAACTCACTGTTGCTGATTCCATGATTGTGTTTTTAAAAAACACCATTTGGATAAAACATGCCATTTTAGGGAACACTTCCATTCAGTGCCTTTTGAAAGTAAACTTGAGGAAGAAAGAGTGGTACTTTGAGGAGACTAGAGATAAGATCCATGACTAATGGGCTTTATAGACAGTTTGAAAGAAATTACTTTGGTAACAGAGTATTATGTCCCTTATAGCCATCAAGTGTCTTTTCTGTGTTCTGTGCATCCTAAGGGCCTTAACATGCTCATCATGGAAAGATAGTGAATATTTTCTGACTCAGGCAAGACTTAGGAAAGTTATATAGCAGGACATTACTCTCCAGAAGTGCTTTAGAAATTTTCTTGAAATTCTAAGTTGCTCTAATGCTATTTCTGTAAACTGGCTAATCCTTCTCTGCTAAGTTCCTGGTTTGGATTGCCTATTTGCTGTGAGCAGGCCATTCTTGGACTTCTGGGAAGATGGTACCTACTTAACAGGATGCATGGGCCCCTCAGAAGAATGGGGTTCTTGAGAGCCATCAGGAGCAACTTCCCTTTGTAAAGCTTCTTCAACTATGAACACATTTTGACAAGATGCTTTGTCATCTGCTTGACATCTTTTTTTCTTTCTTTAATGAGGAAGTGACTGGAAGGTAATTTAATCTGAAAGGCTGCCACCTACGTAGCTGTAGTTAAGAGATAAATTGGATAGGGTCTGAAAAATTATTCAAGAAACTTGATGAGACATGGTGCAAGTAAATAGAAGGTGATGTTAATACTGGGTACATATTATGACCCCTCGATGCCCTCTTAACCAGTAAACTATTATTTTGGGGGTGATCCAGACTTGTCTAAAATGGTAATTTGCAGTCATATGGCTTATATAGAATCAGGATACTAGTGTCTCCTAACACAGTTACTGACTTAGCTACATTTTCCCCCCTTGGACACTTATTTTATAGAGGAAGGAAACAGTTATTTAACCACAATAAACTTTATTTAAAAATATTATATGACTACAAAAAAAGAAAAAGAAAAAACATGGATTTTTGTCAATGTTGGAACATTCCTCTTATGATCTTCACATTTTTAATGGTTCTAATATATAAGTCCAAACTGAAATACTGCGGTTATTAGAAGAGAAGAAAGTCAGATGTAGGGGCAGAGCAGAGTGGTTGACTGCATGTCCTTGGGCTGTTCATCATGCTGTGAGAAAGCTGAAGCAAAAGTGAAAGGATCCAATTAGAAAGCATTCCCCTATAACACATAAAAATTAGTTCTCATCCAAGAAGTTTTATACTTATATAATTTTATCCATACAGTTTTCTTAAATAGGGAATGAATCTGCCTATAATCATCTCAAAATCAAATTGTTTGTGTATGTGTAAGTATGTTACCATATGAGTATGTATGTGTGAACATGTGTGTGCAGTTGCCCATGAATATGTGTGCACCTGTGGGTAGAAGCCAGAAGTTGACATCAGGTATTTTCCTTGATTACTCTCTGCCTTTGCCTTTTTTTTTTTTAGATGGTCTACAACAGAGCCTTGAATTCATCTTGTCAGCTAGACTGGCTGACTAATGAGCTCTAGGGAATCTGCCTGTGTCTGCCACCTAAACAGCTGTGTTACAGTTGGGCGCCATGGTTCCTGGGTGCTGGGGATCCAAACTCTTTGCTTCATTGTTGGGTCACAGGCATTTTATCAGCTGATCAGCTTTAGCTGAATTCTGCAGAACATTTTTTCTGAGTCATTATTATTCATATCCAGATGTCAGTCAGCCATGAGTATATTATTAATATTCTGAAAGATGGTATTATGAATTTTTCTCTTTCAAACATATATTTTATCAGACTAAGGAAACCTAACTTTATGAGCTAATTTAGCTTGCTTCAAATCGCTGGGAATCTAGCTTCTGTCCATTTCTTTGCTACATGTTGCTTTTATACGACTCGGGTGGAAAAGCTTAACTATGGAGTTGCAGGTTACTATCATATAGGTAAGTTTCTTGTCTTCAGTCTCAAGTACCTATGCTGCCAGTCAATTTTAAAAACTACATAGCAATCTGTCTTTTCTCTTATTATTTGATGAGTCATATAGAGCAAAACCGATTTCTCTCCTAAGACAAAGTATAAATTCCAGATCAATGATAACTTCAAAATCACCTCTGGCATCTTATTTGAGATGGTATCAAAGGATGGTGGGGGCTATGGAGTGCTGAGGACCCTTGCCATCCCAATGGGGAACTCCTATTCAATTTCTCATGTTACCAACACATGTGAATAGTATTGCCCAGTCCCAAGGTATTGCAAGAGAAAACAGGTATCATAATTTTAAATCTCCCAATTTTTTTTAAAATATACTCTTATTTTATTATACACACACACATGCATACACCCACCCATCAGAACATATCTATGGACGTTAGGTGACAATTTAGGGGGTGGGGGGTTAGTCCTTTTACTATGTGACTCCTGGGGATCAGTCTCAGATTGTCAGCCTTCATAGCAAGACCCTTTAGCTACTGACCTATCTTGCAGACCCAAAAGTCTCTCTCAGTTTTAAATCAGTGTCCCTTAAAACATGTTGTGACCCCCCATGAGATTATCATAGTTAAGAACTTGAGCTATGACGTCTCCCCAGCCCTGCACTTGGCATTCTGTAATTGACGTTTTCACTGGGGGTTCTCCGTTCTGACCAAGAACCTGACTTTTTGCTTAGTGGTTCCCATCTGTCCTCACTACTGTTTCCTACTGAATGCAATACCTCGAGGTAAAGAACCTCAGACCAATCTGTAACGTTGTTTGCAACTTCTCTTCTCCGTCATCTGCTCAAAGCTTTCTCTCCCTCTCTACTTCTATGAAGCACCTACCTGTGGCTGCCATGATGAACTTACTCTGTAATGAATATAACAGCTTTCACTTAGTCAAAGAGAAACACCCAGTGTGTCTGCTGGGCATTGAGCACTTGTAGGGTACTTGAGGTGCAAGGTGAAATGGCCTTTTTCCCAAATAACAGTCTTTTTTCTTCAAACTCTCGGTTTGAGTAAGAGGTTTATTATTCCTGCGTTGGTCATGCCGTACCTTCTAATAGAATCCAAAATTATACCTACTAGCAAATGCAATCTCAACTCTGTCACCTGGTTTTAAGGATATAGTTAGGCCGTCTGTGGTCAGCCTTCTCCGTCTGTTCTCATTCATCATGGAGCCCATGTAAGGGGATGTTTATTACCCTTAGCTGCAGCTTAGAACTCCACCGACTCTCTCTACCTACTGCCAGTCGCTTTGGCCTCTACCCATCACCCAGTCTCCTCCAGGAATAACAGACAACTGCTTATTTTTTTTTTCTTCCTACAGCAACAGGGTTATGACATGATTTAGAACTGTTTAGAGAACACCCATAAAGGACCATTTGCTGAGTGTTCTCTGCTTTGCAGGGATATGACTTTCGTTGCAGCTACTGGCCTCCGTGTACGTGTCCAGAGAAAGCAAAGCAACAGCAAGGTGTTAGTCTGTAATCAGCACTGAGGAGTTGGAGGCAAGAAGATCAGGAGTTCAAGCTATACTGTGAGATCCTGGCCACCATGTGATCTTTAGCTAAATGAATAGATGAGACTTTGTCTTAAGATAGATAGATAGGGGAAGAGAGAGAGAGAGAGAGAGAGAGAGAGAGAGAGAGAGAGAGAGAGAAAGAGTAAAGAAGAAATGGGGAATTCAAAAGTAGAGGAAGGAAGCAAATGAAACATTTGAATACACAAATGTGACTGTCTCTCAATAAAACTTCAAATACAAAACAAGTTATCTAAAGCTAATGCTTCAGCTACTGCTGACTTGGAATACTTTCACTTCTGGACTCCATTTCCCCGCTCGACTTCCTGCTTCCTGAAAGTACCTCCTCCAGGAAGACACTCTTACTCCACCTCACTTGCCCCTCCCACCTCGTTCACAGGCACTGCCATGCAGGAGTGACCTGCTTAACCACAGGGCAGATTTCTGCATGGCAGAGCCAAGTGCCATTGGTCTCTGTATCTGGTGACTTCCACTGCTTGAAACTCTGAAAAACCGTTAGCTGTGGGTCGCCAAGAGCTCTGGGTGTGGACGTTTATACCACTCCCAATTCCTAGGTAGAACTTAGTGGTGGAACAATGGGAACAGATGGTCTTGCTGGAGCCGTGTCCATCTTTCTTCCTGTCAATTGTGAGAGCCGGGAAGGGAAATTAAAATTTCGTAGCTGTTAGTGGACTCAAAGCAGACATGAGGAACAGGCCCTAGGTTATGACATTTAAGTTTAACAGGAAAGGCAAAGCTGTTTCCTGAGACTTCTGTGCATGATAGATTGTGTATTTAAAAACAGTTAAACTCAAAATATGTATGCCATTATATTGTTTTAGATGATATTATTTTTGTTATGCCTGAAAACTCCATGCACAGCAGTGGAAGGTAACGTAATAAAATGTTAACTTAGAAAAATATTGTACCCTATTCTCGTTAGGTTATGGGAAATGTCACTCAAGATCCTGAGTAGATGCCTGGAAGTCAAAAAAATGTCAAATGTAATACCAGTTACCATTTTACACACACACACACACACACACACACACACACACACACCTAGATAAAGTAAAGTAAAGTTTATAAATCAGAAATGATAAGAGATTAACAACAACAGCAAAAATAGATCACAGTGTAATCTTAGCAATTTCAGGATACAGGTCCTTCCTTCCTTAAGCCAAGAATTTTCACACTCTACTTAGGGGGAGCATGCCATGGGTTGTCCTGAGCTTATTTTAGATAAATCATTTTATAGGCATGAGTGTAGGCTATCGATGAGGGTATGGACTATCTGCTGGCTAGAAAAAAACCCTGCCTAAGTTATATTAGACTTCAGGCACATAGAAGTTTTAGGAAAATAGGTGCCAGTCAGGAGAAGAGTTAGGAAGTTTATCTAGAATTCTGGTTGAAAATAAAGACCATCAAAGGGCTAGCAGGTGGCTTAGCAGGCAAAGGTGCTTGTTGCGCCCACATGGCCAGCCCAGTTTGCTTCCTGGAACTCACGTACAAGGAGAGGAACTGACTCAACAGAGTTGTACTCTGACATGCACACATTCTTCCAATAATAATAAAACTGAAAGATTCTCACACTTTTCATCACCCTTTGTAGCTAGCAAACAGCCAGTGATATAGCTTTCAAGTCCTTTTTGGGTAAAAAAAAAAAAATACTTGATAGGTTAATAACATCTTGATCCTTTTTCTGAGAAGCATTCATATAGCTATAATGAACATCTAAACATACACACACACACATATATGTGTATATATGTGTTTCTGAATATATATGTGTATGTATATGTGTATATATATACACATATGCGCATATATATATATACACATATATATATATATATATATATATATATATATATATATTCTGAGAATACTGCCTAGGGTGAAGTCCCATAGTATATCACGGCAATTTGGCTTCTCCATAAAAATAAGATGTATCTCAGAGGCAGCTGCAGGGCCTGTAGACAAGGATGTACTTTGGTTACATACTACGCATTAGCACCTAGTAAATGCTCCATGAATGTTTCCCTTTGCTTTTTTGCCAGTTCCTACAGATTTTGATTTCTAAAACAGGGAGTTCTAATTGCTGCCTGCATGCCTTCAGGATGCCCCAGCCATCTAGTGTACCTGTGGCTGCTGCCTGTGTGCATTAGGTCCTACTTTGAGTCTGACTTCTCTTACTACATTTAAGAGCTAAAAAGAACAAATACCCTTTGGACCCCTCTTCTTTTTGGAGATGAGGTGTGTCAGTTACCTTCTTCACCAGAAGTGAAGGCTACTCTCAGAAACAAGGGGCTTCAACCCCCCCCCCCAAGGTTGACTACAGAACAAGGGAATCAACAAATGTTTTCTGAGTTGATTTCAAAACATTTCTGCTACTTCTCCTTCTACAGCCTTCTAGATTGTTTTTCAAGCAAAATAAGAGGATTCCCATGGCAAGTTGTGGGAGTCAAATATCACCATAAAAATATGCGTGAATACTCTCATTCTCCCGCCCTGGGCCATGGGCCAGGCACTCACCTATAAGTCCATGGGTATTGAGATAAAACCTATAACAGTGTATTTTAGCCATGAAGAAAGTAGCCCTGGAGGATATTGTGTAGTCACAAACCTTGTGAACAAACACACAACTAGGAAGTTCTGGATTGGCATATGGACTCTGATTAAATGAGTGTCTTTAGCCACTCCATAGCTAGTCACCACTAGGTACCAAGCTACTGACTTCTACCATAGTGAGCACTCCAGTACTTCACTAAGTTCTTCCTCTTCTTTGAAGATCTTCTCATCCCCTACCTTTGACTCTCTTTTCCAAGAGATGGCAGAATTTAGTACTGCAAACTACCTCTGGTGCCCCCATAGTACTTTACCTGGACTCCATGGGTTCCAGATAGCCACCAGAGAAAAGGAAACAGTGCAACACCTGTGCAGAAGGCTTCTTTATTTCATTAGGATGTTTCCCAAACATGGGGCCTCCTTCCTCCAGGAGTCAGATTCATCTGCTACAGGAAAATGTCTCTTCCGTTTTCATGATTTCTGGAATGCATGACCTCCACTCTCCTGTCCTCATTTTTCCTTCCTCACCCTATTCTAAAGGAACAACTTTGCAGATAAGGCATGCTGTGTGGGCAGTCTTCTGGCCTACTATGCTTAGCAGAACTCTTTTCTGTCTGCCAAAATCAGGGCTGTTCCTGCCCAAGGATAAACTATGAACTTCAAAGGAGCCTGAAGGAAACTAGGACCTGCTCAGTCCCTGGCTACCTGCAGCAAGTACAGCAGCCCCAGTCTTCCTATTCCCCAAACCAAATGTTATCAGCGCTCAGAATAACAAAGACCTCCAGAGCTAGTACCATCTGACCCTATAAGTTGTCCAAAATTTGAGAAGTCTGGGGTACTTATTGAGTTTTTTCTTAAAACTTCAATTAGGCATGACTTAAGAACTAGAGTAATAGTAAGTTGCAAGCCAAAGAAACTGAGGTTCAAAGTTATTAATAAATGTGTACATTTGACAACATCTGTTCAAAATATAGAACATGGGGTAGTTTTCCAAATATAGACGAGAACTGCAAAGTGAAACAAATATTAAAAGCAAAAGGCTATAGAGTTGTATCTTTTCACATAGTTAAATATTAGAGGGCTGAGAGCATAGCTTACCTGGCATGCATGAAGCACTATGTTCTGTCCTCAAGATTGCGTAAATCTGACCTGGTGGTTGCACACCTATGACCTCATCATTCAGGAAAATGTGAAGTCAGGGACACCTACAGCTATATAGAAAGCTTGAGACCACTTGGGAGTACAGATCCTGGTTTCTTAAATATTGGGACTATCCAAATTTAATGTGTAGCACTGATCTCTGAGTACCGTTTGTGTAGTTTATAGAAACAGACAAAAACTATTTCCTGCCCAGGTCTACAAGATCTATCTGAAAGCTTCCTGTTGTCCTTTTAGGTGTCTAAAGTTTTGATCTAAATGACATACAAGCAGGCTGGATTTACTTGCAAGTTACTGACTTCTATCAGATATGTGAGCTTTTAAAAAAAGCTATCCATCTTGTCCTGAAAATATCTTCTCTAAATTAGTCTGTGGGAAATTGTTCTTATCACTTATTTATAAGATAGACATTTATTTATAGTGGAAGTTCTTTTGAGAACTTTGCTGAAAATGAAAACTAGGTTCAAAACAGGAGGGTGGAAGAGATGCCTCTCCCAGTAACATGGTTGCCATGTAAACACAAGGACCAGAGTCTGGATCTGCAGAAATCAAGAAAGTCAGATACTCCTATGGCAATATAGGAGCTGGAGACCGGAGAATACCTGGGAGCTTTAAAACCAGCTAGTCAGATTTATGCATTCCTGAGTAACAAGTGACTCTGTCCTAAACAGTGTGGAAAGTGAGGACTCCTATCTAAGGTTGTTCTAAGGTTATACTCTGACCTTCACATGTGTCCCCCC
>JADRCD010186251.1:0-14657 GCA_019843815.1 Montemys delectorum | reverse complement strand
TGATAAAAGTCTCCTGACAAAAGCAACAAAAAGGGTTGATAAATTTCCAGAGGGACACAGTCTATCATGATTATTGTGACACTATTTTGTGACATTCATTCCTGGGTTGACATGAGTAAACATCTACTCACCACAGGCAACTGATGACAGATGAGAAAGTAAAGACACTACCAAAGTCTATCTGGGTGACAGGTTAGTTACAGGAGCAGAAATAACTCAAAGACAATTGTATGCCCAAAGCCCACCTTAGCACGGGTAACGCTTCACAAAGGCTGCACAGCCTGCAGGTCTGTCAAGGGGTTAGAGGTGTCTCTTTCATGGAGCTCAGCTGGTCTGAACCTCTTCCTGGGAGCTTGACTGGTCTCTGCTTCTTCCAGGCAACTTAGCAGAGTCTGAGCCTCTTCTAGGCACATCAGTTGGTCTGAGAATGCTTCTCAACAGTCCTCACTGTTCATATAGGCTTGGGGAGGGAGGGTCTTACTATATCTGGTCAGTTTCAGGGACTTCCTGAGGCCATTAAGTTGTTTACTTCCTGAGCTTAAGGAGCATTCATGTAGGGTGTCTACCTTAGAATAGCCAGTGTCTTAATGAACTGTCCTTAATGGAGGATTTTATCTTAGGGAAAACTTGTACACAACATGGGGAAGACATAGCCATCTGCAGGAGCAGGAAGCTGGCTTCTCACATTGTTGCCACACTCGGGAAGCAGAGCAATGAACAGAAAGCAGGACCTGGCTATAAAGTCTCAAAGACCACCCCTAATGATCCACTTCATTCAGCAAGACAGACTCTCCTAAAGAGTCCATGGTTTTCTCAGATGGTTTCACTACCTGGGGACCAGGTGCTCAAACATATGAGCCTACAGGAATCAGCTTGCATTTCAACCAAAGTACCGTGAACTCAGAAAAGGGATTCTGTAAGGCAGGAGGGGGTCCAGTGATGGGAGGACAGATGGATGGGGGAGTGAGGAGGTATCAGCAAACTTGAACATGTTACAATGAAGCTTATTTTGACACTAACTTAAAAAATATATAAACAAAACCCCCACCCTTCTCATGGCCAGGAAGCAAGAGAGCGAGAGCGAGAGAGAGAGAGAGAGAGCGAGAGAGAGAGAGAGAGAGAGAGAGAGAGAGTCTCACACTCCCTTTAAGGACATCTTCCTTTCACAAACTGGGGAAGTTAGGGATAGATCATATGTTACTGGAGGTGATATCTGCATGGAGGTCTTGGTGTGCAAGCCCCCCTCTGGGTTTGATGTAACTATTGCTGACTTAAATCAGCAGCTGGAACATTCCATGGGAAACCATTGGGGGACTCTTGGGAGGCAGAGCTATTAGCATTCCCTTGTGGAGGTAGAGACTAGCAGGGCTCATGAAGTTCTGAGATGCCCTCCCCAATGTTCCATGTGAGGTGAAAACAATGGGCTTCTTCATCAATGCAGCTTTTCATGAGTCACCCAGGCTGGGGTGGGACCTGCTGTCAGTGTAGCTGCCTTCCAGTCACCCACGCTCCTGTAAATAACCCTAATAAAACAATTGGTTCATCCAGCTTGACTGGTGGAATCCTTTTTTTGGTCTGCTGATGCTCCATTGTCCAACTGTCTTTAGGATAAGACATGTCACAGGCTGGTATTACTGAAATCCCTCTTCCATCTGGGAAGACCCCTTTAGTACTTTTTAGTCAAATTCTGTGACTTATGGGTCATTCTGGTTTGGTGTGTGTGTGTGTGTGTGTGTGTGTGTGTGTGTGTGTTTATATATGGTGTGTGCATATGTATGTTAGTGTGGGTGTATGTGTGCTATAGTGGGTATATAGAGGTCAGAAGACAACCCAAGTTACTGGTCCTTATTTTCCTCCTTAGTTGAGGAAATAGGATCTCTTGGTTAGTTGCTACCAAGAGATGTATGCCAGGCCGGCTGACCTGGATGTTTCCAGGGATTCTTGTCTTTTCCCATCTCACCATAGGACACTTGGGTTACAGTTGTGTGCTACTGTGCCCATACTGTGCCCAGATTTACATGGGCACGATGTAAAGTCTTCCTGTATGAATAGCAAGTGGCTTACCTACTGAGCCATCTCCCCAGACCTCATTCTGTTTATTATATGGTCTTGCTTCATATCTGTGCTTCATCCTGTTTAATTTTAAATTCTAAGTCTCCAGTCTCTTAGTGGATATAAAGCTTACCTTTCCTCTTGCCCCAGCTCCTGCCTCAACTGTCCATAATTCAGGGAACTAGAATGGAGGAATGGGAGGTTAGCTGCCGACTCTCTCTAATCCCTGTCTACTTATGAGTCTGGCAGTAGCTCTGGCGGGGTCTGTAGTGCTTATGGTCAACTTGGTCACAGCAGCAGCCACTGAGAGCTTCCTGTCACATTACAGATGTGTAATAATGCTGAAGCACCATTTACACTTGTGGCTCCTTTAAGTCGAAGTAGCTGACCAACCACAGTAGTTCTAATTACATGCACCTAATTTAAAAGCACGCGTATCACAATATCATCAGCTTTTTTTTCCTAATATTTTTGGTACCTCTATTATAATATAAGTGGCCCACTGTAATCCTTTATACTGAATCTATGTTTTTAAAAATAATGTTTTGGGTAAGAATAGAAAGAGGTCCAAAGCATTTTAAAAAGAAAAGGGAAGATCTGACTGCAGTGCAGCTCAGTGGGAGAGCATCTTTAACAAGCATAGGGCTGTATAGGTTTAATACTTAGTGACATCAGCACCATTCTGATGCTTTTGGAAGGGGTTGGAAGGGACGAGCCTGATACCCTCCCACACACCCTGACCTGAGCCCACCCTTGGAAGTCTGAACAGGTGGCCAGTTGTTGTTTCCCTAAGTCACATTAGAAGATTCATATAGTTAGGTACATATGAGCTAAATAATATCACAACTGGGTTATTTTATGAAAACAAAAATCAAATCTCTTAGTCTTGGTCTTTAAGGAGCTGTCCAGTAGGCTGTTTTCTGGGCTCAGAGCTTCAATGATGACATTGTCTGTGAGCCTAACTGTGCGTCTAACCAGGGCAGTGACTCAGCTGTTGGGGAATCATTGCTTATTGACTTTCTGGGGTGAAGATTACTTAGGGGGCAAAAGCCAAACACAACCCACTGACGAGGAATTCTAAATGTGCTGGAAGGCCACAGTTAGCATTCTTCCTAGATTTTTGGCAAAATTCCTCATCACAGAACGCTGGGTCTTCCAGGGATTCTAGGAGATGCAGTTCGAAGGGGTAGTCCCTAATTAAGGACATTTAAGGAAGCCGCTGACACCCACCTCTGCCTTCTACACATACCCACACAGTGCACCCCTTGCCCCAGCATGGAAGTGTCCAGTACAGAGTGTAGGAGAGTAAGGCAGTTAATGTAGGGGGCCACGTCTCTAGCCAGATACAGTAGGTGGATGGCATCCAATGCAGACCGTTAAAAGGCTTTATGATGATTGATGGAAGCTTGGCCCATGCCATCTTTGGAAATAGATTTCTGTCTGGATCATTCTTGCTTTTATGTTCCAAGAAAATAGCTCATATTTTAACCTAATGAAAGGAGGATACATTAATCTAAAATCTAATGTTCAATCCCAGGCAAGCTTTTTTTCTTTCTAACTGACTCTGAAATTCTCACACTTGGGTAGAGAAATAGATGAGGGCTACCTTCCTAGATCTTTTCAGTGTGTGTCTGTGAGTGTGTGTGTGTCTGTGCGAGTGCACATACAGGTGCATGTACCTGGGCACATAAGGATGGAGAGAATGGCAGATCCCCCCAGAGATTGGCTCGGGACAGTGGGCCTGATGCGATGATGGGACTTGAACTGTGTTTTTGTGATTGCGCAATAAACAGTCCTGACCACTGAGCCATCTCTCTGACCCTGTTCTCACCGCCCAGCTCATAAGCGTGCAGTATCTTCTTTCTGCCCACAAACCTTTTACATCACAGTTAAAGGGGGAAGAATAGGAAAGCATGTGAATACATTTTAAAATCTACAACACACACACTGTCAGGAAAACAAGTTTCTGCACCTCTCAAGATTACAGCATTGATTCTTAGGGTGCAAATACGTTTAACTCCTCGTTAAGAGGAAAACGGGGCAGTCATGCTGATTATCTTTGGCTAATAAGGCAAGTCGTCTTGGAGACACTCAGGGATAGATAGAATGTCTGCTCTGGGAACGGCAGCCCCAGCCCTGAGGGGCCTCTCTGGAGCAGCCTCCTCCTGTGATTGACACATTCATCTCTTTTGCCCCTAGGGTCCTGGTGATGAGGCTTGCCCCTTTATTTTTATCTGACCTGAGGCCAGCTGCACTGATTCCAGGACAGGGAAGGACCTGGCTCGGCATCTGTCCCTTCAAGCTGTCCCGCTGAAGCAAATAATTCCCAGGCGCTTCTCTGCCAGCATAGACCCTTTTCATTCAGCCTGATACACGCTGGCTCTCTTGCACTTATTCTTGTTAGGCAATGAGACAGCACTGTATTATTTAGCTATGAAAGCCAGGGACATCACTAAAGGTGGCCTCATGTTACTGCCTCACAGGACTATTAGACATCTCATTTTGCCTTCTGCAAATGTCATTGAAATGCAAAGTGGCTTCAGGTCTCATTACTGGCCAAGGCCCTTTGCTGGGCTGGGCTGGGCTGGCCCCAGTGTCCTCAGCTTTGCAGGTGTTCCTTCCTCTGGTCCCCAACAGGAACACTGTTGCTTTGACATTTGCCACATCAGAACTGAGAAGCATACGTACAGCAGGGAAGATTGCCCCTGAAAAGAAAGACCCCATCAAATCTCCCTTCAGATGCCAGCCACAGAGCCTGCTTTGTTAAAGCATCCTCACATAGAAATTTGCGGGACAGATGACAGTCTGCTACATTGTTACTGTAAGGTCAAGGGAGGAGTGTGTTGTGTGATTATGTCTTTCCTTCCCTATGTTTTTTTTTTTTTTTTTTAACTCCTAGGCAAATGGCCATGTTCTCCTGTTTGTTATCTAGCAGCTGCTAGACTCCTACTTCCATGTTAGCTGCCTCTTCCCTTCTCTGGTCACTCATATCTGGACAGCTTGCATTCTCAGTAGGAAGTGGTCAGTGACCTTGACTGAGTTCCCTTTGTTATACCCTCCTGCTCCTCTTCCTCCTCCTCCTCCTCCTCCTCCTCCTCCTCATGCCTCTCAGCCTCTTCAGCTCCAAAGACAAGGTCACAGTAGCCCCTTGTTTCTGTTGTGAGCATTTTGTGAAGCCATATGCCATACAGTACTTAGCCCACAACCAGGCTGTGTTGGGGTTTCAATCTTAAATATACTCACCAGTTCATATGTGAATATTAGATCTCACTCTTGTGGTGCTTTTTGGAAGGCTTTGGAATCTTTAGGAGTCGGGCTTGGCTAGTGAGAGTAAGTAACTGGGGAGGGACTTGGAAAGTCACACTTGCCCCTGGCTTTTCTGTTTCCTTGACAGCTTAGATGTGAGGGCTTTCCACCACATACTCACATGGTGCTGGACTTCACCTTGAAGAACTGAAATCCCTCTGGAACCATGAGATAAAAATTGATCCTCCCTCCCTTAAATCGTTTCTCTAGGATATCTGATCACAGTGGCCTACCTTAGTAGGTATTGAGTGCCTACTGCCTGCCTGGCTTGTCCCAAATGCTATTACTAAGAGGAGCAAACATGAGAGCAGGCTGTGGTACCATGGCTTTAACACACAGACTGTATTGGGCCAAGGATTAGGAAGAATAATAGCTAGACCTCAGCCTAATCAAAGGATGTTTTAAATAACATTTGGGTGGAACTCAGAAGGGGCCTAAGAGTGAACCAGGAGAAAAATGTGTCTGGCCTTGACCAGCCCTTGGGCACACTGGAGCAAATTAAAGAAAAATGACCTCATCTTAGGGCAGATATGTCCCCACACCATGGCACAGGGTTGAGTGAGCAGATCACAGGATGGGATGTAAGGCCCTGGCTGGGTACCCTTGAGGAGAGAGCACTATGTACAGCTGTCCTGGTACCCTAGAGATTTGGAGGCACTTTCAGAGGAGCTGAAAGGCCAGGCTTGCTGGACATTGGGAACAGGCCTGGTTAGGATGGGGCCAGAAGGTGCTCAGTAAATATCAGTGGGTGTTGGTGCATTGCACTCTACCCCATTGTTATTCTCTAAGATCATTGCCACCATTCCAAGGTCGTCTTTGAAATGCCAGGGTCTCCAGA
Source organism: Montemys delectorum (assembly GCA_019843815.1). Classification (NCBI taxonomy): domain Eukaryota; kingdom Metazoa; phylum Chordata; class Mammalia; order Rodentia; family Muridae; genus Montemys; species Montemys delectorum. The sequence continues at coordinate 8,461 of JADRCD010186251.1, read as the reverse complement.
AGCCACTTGATTTCAGCTAGTGAAGGCAGCCACCTCAGGGGTGTGAGGTGGCAGTAAGACACCACTGATTTCTAGCATATGGACAACGGAAGAACGGTGGGAGAGACACCAAATGTGGCAAGGAGAGTACTTCAGGGACAGAGCACTGCAGCCAGAAAAGCAGTTATTAGGCAAGAAGAGGCAAAACCAGAAGCAGCAAACAAACAGAAGACCGTCTGATGGGGCTAAAAGTAGAAAGTGAACATTAGGAGAAGGTTCTCCCAAAGCTATGTTTGCAGGGGCTGATTATCTCTACAGAAATGCCTACCTCATTTCTTCCTTGGAGGACAGCCAGCCAGAAAGCCAGAGCCGGCTGCAACACTGCACCCCCAGGCAGGGTCCAAGCAACCACACTGCCTGCCTGGCTTTGATTTCTTCTATTTTGGAATAATATAAAAGCATTTATTCACACGAACATACTGAACCAAGGCTCTCTCTTGCATCATCTTCCCACCCCCCTCCTTCTCTCCCTTCCTACCTTCCCTTCCTTTTCTTTTTTTGTCCTGGGGGTTGAACCTGAGGCCTTGTGCATGCTAGGCTGGCTAGTGCTCAACTGCTGAGCACTCTCCCACCCCCTGCCTCTACTTTCATTTTTTTTGTTTTGTTTTGTTTTGTTTTGTTTTGAGAGGTTCATGTGAGCCTCAAAGGTTCATGTAGCCCAAGGTTGATTTGAACTGATGCTCTTCCCATTTCCACCTCTTAAATGATAAGATTGCAGGTGTAAGTTACCATGCTGCTTCACCCAGTGTGGAGACACACTCAGACAGAGAACTCTGTGTCTTTTGCTTTCAGGAAAGGGATGAACTACTTAAACTCCCTTCTCCACATTGTTGCAGCCAGAGCCTGTATTGTACTTAAGTTACAATGTCACCCACAAAGGCTGTGTTCTGTCTCTTGTGCCACATCTGTGTAGTCTTGTGTTGATGATATATATGTCGCATCTTCAGAACCAACATGAAACCTGAGTCCTTCAAAGGAAGAAAAGGCTAGCCCTGTGTTAAGAACATGCCCTGATTGGAGCTGGGGAAGTGGCTCAGCTGGTCTACTGTTCGCTGTGCAAATGTGAGGACCCAAGTTCAGATCCCTAGAACCTATGTCAAAAGCCAAGTGTCATAGCAGGTCCCCCAGAGCTAGGTGTAGGGGACAAATATGTTATTACCAGGTATGCCCCCTGGCCAGCTGAACCAAAGAGCAAGGAGCTCCAAGTTCAATTTAAGATCCTGTTTCACAAAACACAGTGGTCCATTACAGGAGCAGACACTGGATGTCAGCCTCTGTCTTCCACTTGTGGACCCATAGGCACACATGCACACACATATAATCTACTACACTACACATACACACTCATACACACACACACACACACACACACACACACACACACACGGGGGAGGGGGGGTAGGGATAACAATTTTTAAAAATCCCAGATCTTAACAGGAAATGCCACCTCAAGCATACACTTTTCCATCAAAAATGGCATTTTTGCCCTCTAAGAATGAAAATGGATGACTCCCTTAATCAGGAAGACAGTTATATTGTCAGAGGCATTGGCAGGATGAAGGTTGGATTCTCCCAGGCCTATGACCATTTTATTGCTTTTCAGCCCGCGGCCACCAATCCCCCTCTCCCTGCTCCTGACAGAAGAAGCAGCAGCAGTCAGGATCCAGGCCTTCTGGAGAGCCTATCTGGTAAGGGCCACCTGTGATTATAGCATTAAACATAGTGGGTACTTGTGACATGGTGGACTAGGGAGGAAACAGATGCATCAGAAGTTGAATGTTGTCGCTCACATATACAGACCCCAGAGACAGGACTCTCTGCAAAAACAGAGGAATTTGCATTTTCTTGAAATCAAAACTTAATTTGCAATTATCATAAAAGACACATTTGAGGGTTGGGGCAATGACTCAGTTATGAAAGTGCCTGCTATACAAGCCAAGGTCCTGAGTTCATATGCACAGAATCCTTGTAAAAAGCTAGGCAGGGTGGCCTATGCCTGTGATCCCAGCCCTGGTTGGGGTGGTGAGAGGCAGATTTCTGAAGCTCATTGGCTATCCAGTCTAGCTTAATGGATGAGATCCATTGTCAGTAAGAAGCCTTGTCTCAAATAGAAGGAGGAGGAAGAGGAGGACGAGGAAGAGAGACATTGAGAAGACAGGTGACATCAACCTCAAGTCTACATACACACTCATGCACACATACAAATAATCTTCCAACTTTTAAAGGCTGGGTTTGGCTGGCCTGTGTAACCCTAAAAATAATATTGCAAGCCAGACATGATGGTGCACACCTGTAATCCCAGAACTTGGGAGGCAGAGCCAGGAGACCACAAGTTCAAGCAAGCTGGGGCTGGAAAGAGAAGGGCAGGGGAGGGAGGCCCTGCCTCAAAAAAAAAATCAAACAGACAAACAAAAAGCAAAAGGCAATATTTCGTGTACACAAAGAGGAAAACCCATTATTTTAGAAAAGAGTGAGACAATTCAGATAAAGCAAAGTACCTACCCACCCACAGTGTCCTAGTTCTTTCACCAACAGTGTCCCAGCCATGGCCATAGTTTGGGTGTTCTGTTCGGTACACTTGAAATTTTAACATATGGAATGGCTCGAACACTTTGCATGGAGAAAATCACCTTTTCTTTTGTAACTGGTCTTTTCCAAACCATTTTCCTATTTGAGATATTGAGATTATATCAATATTTCGCCACTTGCAGTCAGCATCATGACACCTGTGGGTAGCCATGTTTGCAACTTTTTTTCTGGTCACTGGATGTAGGAAAAATTCTAGAAGTAGATTTGTAGTCAAAGGTGAGTGTCTTAGTCAGGGTTTCTATTCCTGCACAAACATCATGACCGAGAGCCAAGTTGGAGAGGAAAGGGTTTATTCAGCTTACTTTCACATTGTGTTGATCACCAGAAGAAGCCAGGACTGGAACTCAAGCAGGTCAGGAAGCAGGAGCTGATGCAGAGGCCATGGAGAGATGTTCTTTACTGGTTTGCTTCCCCTGGCTTGCTCAGCCTGCTCTCTTATAGAACCCAAGACTTCCAGCCCAGGGATGGCACCACCCACAAGGAGCCCTACCCCCTTGATCACTAATTGAGAAAATGGCCCACAGCTGGATCTTATGGAGGCACTTCCCCAACTGAAGCTCCCTTCTCTGTGATAACTCCAGCCTGTGTCAAGTTGACACATAGGACCAGCCAGTACAGTGAGCTCCTTAAGAGTTCCCGATCCACACTGTCCTGAAGCCTTTTTAGCAAAGTTGTGCTTTAAAAAATGTATTACCAAAGACTTATCGGAGTGCCATGTGTCTTTGTGCTAAATAGTACACAGTCTCCCCAGTTGTCTGGTAATCAGAAATAGACATTAGCAAGCTTCCAGGTGAATGTACAGCTCCCATTCCAGAGGGTGGTGCCCCTTCCACACCTGGGAGACCATTAGCAGTGCTGTTAAGGCTCAGCACCCTCCTAATTTTTATCACACAGTCAGCATTAAGTACATCCACAGTGTGGTGCAAGTGCCACTGCCATCTCCACTTCCAGAGCTTCCCATCATTTCCAGCTGACACCTTCCACATCAAGCACCAACCCCTCATTGCCTTCTCCATTCCCAGTCCCTAGCAACCACCAGCCCTTCCTCTGTGTTCTTGGATCTCACTAGTCTAAGAACCTCACTGTGACAGTGACTCTTCTCTGTGGACATGATAGGATTTCAGGAGACACCTTTTGTACATGTTGGGGAGCATTTCTAGAAGTTTAGTTAAGGTGGGAAGACCAACCCTGAGTGTGTACAGCACCATCTAACTGGCTGGGGTCCTGGACTGAATAAAAAGAAGAAAGCAAATTCATCTCTCTCTACTTCCTGACTTCGGATGCAATACCACCAGTTGCCTCAAGCTCTTGCCACCATAACTTTCACAACACAATGGACTACACCTTCAAACTGTGAGCCAAAATAAGCTCTTCCTATTTGTGCTGGCTAGTTATATGTCAGTTTCACACAAGCTAGAGTTATCTGAAAGGAAGGAGCCTCAATTGAGAAAATGCCTCCATAAGATGTGGCTGTAAGGCACTATTTTTTACTAATGATTGATGGGGGATGGCCCAGCCCATTGTGGACAATGCCATCCCTGGGCTGGTGGTTCTGGCTTCTATAAGAAAGCAGCTGAACAAGCCATGGGGAGTAAACCGGCAATCAGTACTTTCCCACAGCTTCCAGGTTCTAGCTGTGCTGGAGTTCCATTCTGACTATCTTCAGTGATGGACTACAGTGTAGAAGTGTGAGCCAGATAAACCGTTTACTCCCTGGGTTGTTTTGGTCATGGTGCTTCATCACCACAGTAGGACCCTGACTAAGACAGAGCCTTATGTTGCTGTTGTCAGGTGTTTGTCCCAGTGATGAGAAAGTAATACACTCCTGTTCTGCATAAGAGGCTTCATGCAATTTCTGTTCTGAAGAGACTGACTTCACCTAGTACAGTGTCCCCAAGCTTCATTCACGTGTGTGTGTGTGTGTGTGTGTGTGTGTGTGTGTGTGTATGTGTGTGTATGTGTGCGCACGCGCTTTCGAGATAGAGGAGGCTAGAGGTCAGAGTTAGCTATCTTCCTCTGTTGCTTTCCACTTTTGAGACAGGTCTGTCCCTGAACCTGCAGCTCACCATTTGGCTAGACTAACTGTCCAGCAAGCTCCAAGGAGTCTCCTGCCTCTGTCTCTCCAGCTCTGGGACTGTAGGTATGTGTGTCACCATGATGAGCTTTCTATGTGGGTGCCAGGAACTCAGGTACTGCTTGTGCAACAAATGTTTACCCACTTGAGCTACCTCCCCCTCCCTGTTCTAACTTCATCTGAGTTCAGCTAAACCAAAATCCTTTAGGGTTCAGTTTTTGCCACTTACAACCTAGAGTCCCAACATCACAATTCTTAGTTTAAGAAAGATGTTCAGATGCTGCCAGTTGCACATGAAGAAGGACAGTGGCACAAAATAAAAGCCTGGCTTCTACTCCTGGAGAATGACTGTTAGTTTGTCTCAGGGAGAGCCTGGCCATAGCTGGCAAGGGCCAGCAAAGCATATTAAAACTGTTACCTCTTGTGCATGTACTCTCATTCTTTTCTCTTTCCTGAAACAGGGTCTCACACAGCCCAGGATGTTCTCAAACTCATTATGTAGCTGAGGATGTGAATGGCTCAGATCTCTTGTCTTCACTTGTGGGTGCTAGGATTGCAGGCATATCTCAACATACCTGACTTTGTACAGAGCTAGGGACCTAAGCTAAGACTTCTTGAATGCTAGGCAGCCACTCTACCAACTAAGAAGCTATGTACTGCCATCACACTGTCTACTTTCTAAAAGCACTTTTACATTTATTTATTTATTGCAAGTGTGAAAGCGTGTGTGTGAGTGTGCACATGTACTTCGTGTGCACATATGTGCCGGAGCATCTGTGTGATGGCCAGAGGACAATTTTTAGGAGTTAGTTTGTTCCTTTCATCTTGTGGGTTCTGGGGATGGATCTGAGGTCATTGGCTTGGTGGCACGTACCAATTATGGAAAAACTAAATGATACCAGTCACTCATTGGTATCTAGCCTCCTCGAATTTTTTTATTCTTATGGGAGACTTTACTTTGTTTTTCCAGAGTTAGGTGTGCTAAATACTCTGCCCATGCTCTCCTCTTACCAACAGATTACTTTCCTTGTCTGCATGCAAAGATCCCACCCCCACAAATGTTGGTAGTTCTATGATATGCACCTATGTTTTATTTCTGCGAATAACTTGAATTGTAATCTGCTGAACTGTAAGCAGTTCAACATTCCATTTTTGTCTGCTTTGTAAGTTGCAATTTTATGTAAAATATCCTTGCTCATGTGTCTACATACTTGTCTGATATTTGTCTGTAAGGTTAATTGCTGCTGGTGGATGGAATTCATAGCTTACGGATCTTTTATTGTTAAATTACCCCAGAGAGTCTAGAGTCTAACCACTAAACATGTCCAGCTGCTCACTCGGAGTGTGTATCAACTGTGCCTCAAGCTGTGATGGCTTGGTGGAAGGAGGAAGGCAGAGATGGGGAGAAAGCCTGAAGCATGCCAGGGGACAGTGGGGTCCTAAGGGCATCATGCTGAAGAATATAGGAAGAGTGGGCCCTTGCTGTGTGTAGGCTGTGCGCTGTACAACTCTCAGAGATTATCACTCAGCTCTACAGACTGCCAACCTCTGAGGCTTTGAGAAGTTTGGAAATTGGGGGTTGAGTGGCTATTTGTCCCACTATTATTCTTTCCTTAACCTCACTGGCTTTGGCAGCCCCTAACTCTAGATTTATGACACTCCCTTTCCTCAGTAACTGGGAGCCCACTGAAGGAGGGGAAGACCATCTGTGTGTGATCTAGAAGTGACACGTTAGTCCAAAATCTGGATTTTCTTCCCGAAGCCATACAGGATCTTAGATTCAATAAGGTGCATGCACAGCTAATACTCAATGGAGGAAAGGTCATGAAATAAATACTGGACATTTAATCAATGCAGAAGTCTTCAGACACCAGAAGTGGTAAATGAGATTAGCTCATTTGCCACTGACCCCAGCCCCAGTGCTATATTGGCATTATGGATTCTTGGAATCTTATAAATGAGTAACTGAATCCTCAAATCATCTTCAAGGATGAATAACAAACGAGTTTGGTCCATTTTATTAGCCCTCCTCTGTGATTTACGCAGGCACACAGCCAGAGCTTCTGTGGGGAGTTGCTCATGCATCAAGATCCTTGACCTTAGCAGCTGCCCCCATTAATCTTCCAGAGATGGCACTTGGGAAGAGGATAGGGTAACATTTGGGTGGTATGCATTTACTCTGTGTATGTGTGTGAGAGAGGGGGGAGAGGGGGGATTCATTTTATCAACAGGCGTGTGTTACTCAGCTCTTCTGCAAGCTTTGCAATGAGAGAAACTGAAGAGGCTCTTGAGATGACAGCCCCATGCAGGCTGGACCCCAGGTTTACCTCAGAGTCCTGCAGGGAAGATGGAATCTCCTTCTGACAGCTGATATCTGTCAGCAGATGCACAGATCCTGTGGCCCAAAGTCAGACGTGGGACCATGCAGAAGGAATGCTAAACACAGGGAGGCACGGGTGCTTGCATCAGGTTACAACTGGTCCCCTCTGGCTGGTGTGTGGCTGTTTCTCTGAAGCTTCAGTGGCTGGGTGTGCTCTTTGTGACCTGAAGAGCAATTTTGGTCCCAGCTTGCTGGTGAAATTGAATTCCTAGGATTGGTTTCTCCTCAGTGAGTCCACTTGCCTTTTGCAGACTACTGGGTGTGATTTTGGGGCATATGGCTAAACACAACTCACTTGCCCCCCTCCCCCACACTCATCTACACATGTCTTTCTTTAGGTCATCACATACATAGTTGTTGAAATAACATATTTGAGTTTTTATAGATAGCCATGATAACATTGACTATAATGTTATTGTGGTTATTGGTTCTTTTTTTTTTTTTTTAAATATGACACCACCCTGCCTGTTCTTGAGCTCTGGGATTACCAGCATGGACCACCACACCTGGCTTGGTTGTTGTTGAGAACCTGGGGCTGTATCTCACTGTCACTAGTTTAGCAGCAGGGTTCGGTTCCTAGAATTGCAGGGGTGGGGAGAATATCACCTGTTGGGCAGAGAGGTTATCTGGACAGTAAAGCTAGCCTCTCAGCACTATGGACAGTGGTATGGATGGATTTTCAATCATGAATTTACTTATCTTTAGACTGGGTCTTGTAGCTCAAGTTGGCCTTGAAGTCTCTCTATGGCTGAGAAAGACTGAATTTATGATCTTCTGGCCTTTACCTCCTGAGTGTTGGGACTGTAGGCCTGTGTTACCACACACATTTTGTCCAGTGCTGGGGATGGAGCCCAGGGCTTTCCCATATGGTAGGAATCATTCTACTAATGGAGCTTCAGTCCCAGCCCTTGTCTTTATTTTAATTAATTAATTAGTTAATTAATTAATTATGTTTTTTGAGACAGGGTTTCTCTTTGTGTTGTCTGGCAGTCCTGGAACTATTTCTGTAGACCAGACTGGCCTCAAGCTCACAGAGAGCTGCCTGCTTCTGCCTCCAAGTGCTGGGATAAAAGGCGTATGCCACCACCACCCAGCCCATTTTTTTTTTTTTTTGTTAAATGAAAAATGTATTTTTTTTTATGGTCAAAAAGCTATTTGACTTGAGTGTGTGACTTTATTCCCAGCCCACAGAGAACAGGTTACATTCATTTAAGAAATGATGTAGGTATTAAGATGGTCTATCCATAAAGTCATTCACCAACTGTTTCAATGAACAGTGGTTCTGCATGGAAGGTGGTACAGACATTAGGTGAGGATAAGAATCTGGTTCATTGGCTGTGATGATTTTGAAAAGCATTCATCTCAGAGAAAGAGTAACT
>JADRCD010186248.1:0-23814 GCA_019843815.1 Montemys delectorum | reverse complement strand
GAGAAGTGACCACCTCTCTTAGTAGCTTTATCTCTGTAAACTTTCTCCTTACTTTGGAATTTAGTCTCTTTCACATAATATATTTTTTGTTTCTTTGTTTTTTGAGAGAGGGTTTCTCTCTGGCTGTCCTGCACACTCTCTGTAGACCAGACCAGCCTCGAACTCACAGAGATCTGTCTGCCTCAGCCTTTGCCTCCTGAGTGCTGGAATTAAAGATATATGCTACTATGTCTGGCAGCCTCTTTCACACAACATATTGTGCATGTACAAACAAAGTTGACCTTTCTTTGGATGCAAACTTCAAAATCCACGATCTGAACATGTCCATCTCTGAATACTGGTTTTACTCCTGTCTTTGCCAAGCTAGTTGGAAAGTTAAGCTAATATGCTATGTTTAAATAATTGAAATAGAGTTTTCTAGATAATTTAAAAGTACACTCATTGTTTGTTATGTGTTCTAGGCATTTACACTCTTCACTACCCATTTCCTGGAACTATGCCATATAGATGCCCTGTATCTTAATGTAGAAAACATGCATTTTGAAGTTCAGCATGTGAAGAATACATCAAGAAATAAAGATGCAATTTTGTATACTTACAAACTTTCCAGGGGACTCACAGAAGAAAAAAACTACGGTAACACATATAGAATTTAAATGTAGACATCAAAACAATGCATGTCTCTTAAGGCAAACCTTCTTTCCCCTTTATTTGCCTGTCCCTCATCCCTCTCAGTGTTTATGTGCTTTCTAACGGTCTAGTTTTGTTGACAAATTTATATTATATAGGTTTATGCACTTTGCTTTTTATTTATATCAACTGACCTGATACATTACAACCGAACCATAGTGTTAGAATAAAATAATGCACGAGAGTCCTGGAAGCATTGGCTTGCTAGAAAGTATGACAGTTTCTTTAAAAATGTTTGTTTTTATGTATATGAGATCTTTGCCTGCATGTGTGTATGTGCACCTGCTGTGTGGCTAGTACCCAAGGAGGCCAGAAGAGTGTGTCGGATCCTGTAGAGCTGAGTTACAGATGGTTGTGACCATCATGTCAGTAATGGGAATTGAACCTCAGTGCTCTAGAGCAGCTTAACCACTGAGATATCTCTCCAGCCCAGTGTAAAAGATTGTACTTGTAAATTGTATAATTTTACATATTGTATTTCCTACACACCCATTGCCATAGTCACTTTGTTCTCAGGGTATTTTATAATTAAATCTAAATATCTTAAAAATGGAATACATCAGCTAGGTGGTGGTGGTGCATGCTTTTAATCTAAGCAGTTGGGAGGCAGTGACAGGTGGACAGGTGGATCTCTGAGTCGGCTAGACTGATGTACTGAGCAAGTTCCAGGACTGTGTGTGTGTGTGTGTGTGTGTGTGTGTTCGTTCAAACCATGACATTCTTTTTTTCTTTTTTTAAGATTTATTTATTTATTTTATGTGTATGAGAAGACTGTAGCTGTGCAGATGGCTGTGACCATCATGTGGCTGCTGGGAATAGAACTCAGGACAGCCCGGCTTGCTCCGATGTAATACACTGTAGCTGTCTTCAGATGCACCAGAAGAGGGCGTCAGATCTCATTGCGGGTGATTGTGAGCCACCATGTGGTTGCTGGGATCTGAACTCAGGACCTTCCGAAGAGCAGTGTTCTTACCTGCTGAGCCATCTCGTCAGCCCGACATTCTTAAACTCTTGTCAACTACTTTCTATGTAAATCATTATATAGTATTCAGATTCTCATATTCTAGAAACTTTTAACTTTCCATACATTGAAGTCTTCAAAAAGCACTTTTATCTTTGGATATGACCCCTATGAGGAGAATAAAGCCTGTTTTACTATTTAAAGTAGAAATGAACTGTATGGTTTTCTTGTACCATTCTCCATTCAAGTAGGAGCTGGGTGAGGTAGAGATGATCTGTCCTGGATATGGAGTCATCAGGGTTCAATCACTTATCAAGTGTCAGCCCTATTTTAGTAAGCATAGCAACCAGTAATTTTGGTGAGCGTGGTGCTGCGTCTGCTACTTTTAGACCTATAGAGATAGTAAACTGTTGGATCCATAGGAAGCCTATGGAAGGGCATCTGCCAAGCGAGGAGTAGTTGACACGGCATTTGTGTAAGGTAGTCATGGAGGAATTTCGTGCTCATTGGCATGCTAGATTGAAGAACACATAGAGCTAAGACTACACAGAAACAATGATTTAATGTCCCTTTTCTGTAATTTTAGGACTAAAAGCTGCAGAGGCCTCCTCACTTCCACCATCGATTGTCTTGGATGCCAGAGAGATCACAACACAAATTACAAGGCAAATTTTGGTAAAAAACCAAATACCTCCCAAACTTTGTAGAAATAAGACACTTAAAGTCTTTGCATTTCCTTACTATATGACATGCTTTATCTCATGTTACCAACCAGCTCTCCCTTCTCTTTAGCCTCCCTCATGGTGTTGAGAGTACTCATGCCAACTAGTGTTCCCACCGTGAGTCTATATGTTCAACTTTGAGTACTCATCGTGTCGTTGATTGTTCCCTTGCTCGCCGGCCCGATTTCCTCAGGTGACTTTGTCCAGGCATCTCCATGTGCTGTGCGTGGTTGGTGCCATGTCTGGAGACAGTGTACTGCCGTGCTTTTAAAGACGTGCAGTCGTCCTCAGAGTTCTTGTGGGATGCCCCACGCCCCTGTCGTGCTGCACCTGCCCTATTGGACCTCTGAATTTTCCCTAATATCACCTTTTTTGAGAAACAGCATTGAGCTAGTCAGGCAGCGTTTTACTTGTCTGCTCTCTCCTAAGGCCCACTGTCTCAGCTGCCTGTACCTACTTTCCCTCCATGATTTCTCCACTCGACTCTCTGTCCGTCCGTCCGTCCGTCCGTCCTTCGAGTATGCTTACTGCTTTTTCAAAGCAGTCTTCCCTGCTGCTTCTTCCGCTCTTCTCTTTCTCCCTCTGCTCTCTGTCAGCAGTTGTCTAACACAACCCTTTAATCCAGTTCCTCATATTATTCTAGAGAGTAATCTTTCCTTGCTTCTCCATGACTCACATACACACTGAAACTTTCCTCTAAGCTGTGATTAATGAGAAACCACATACCCCTTGTGCTCCCCACCCCATATTCCCTGTGCCCTGCTGCGTTGTCTTGCCTGGCGGCTGGTGGTCTTCCCTGGAAGGTTTGATCTTGTGGGCCTTCCTCCGGGAAGCCTCTTCCTTTCCTGCTCGCTCAGCGTGTGTGTTTGGAAGGTGTGTGCCCCAGCACCTTGTGTAGCATCTACAGTTAGTAGTCTTTCCCCAACAGCTTCCGTGTTTACTACTGACCCTGAATCTACATGCATTTTCTCCAGCTTTCCCATAATAGCTTTTAAAAATGTTTTAAAAATCATTATGTTTATTTGAGTGTCATACATTAGAGGGTATAGTGTGTGTGTGTGTGTGTGTGTGTGTGTGTGTGCGCTTCTGTGTGTGTGTGTGTGTGTGTGAGAGAGAGAGAGAGAGAGAGAGCACACAAGTGATTAGGTTGGAGGACAATTAACAGGGATTGACGCTCTTCATCATGTGGGTCAAGGCATTGAACTCAGGGCATGAGTTTGGTGATTAACACCTTTACACGTTGAGGCATCTTGTCAGCCACCCTTCAACATATTCACCTGTTTTTAAATAAAAAATCAAATTATCATCTGTTGGGGGGAAAAAGAAACTCTTGTCTTTTCACATCAAGAGTCACTCTCCATCACAGCTGTATGTGGCCCCTTCCTCACAAGCACATTTCATTAAGACTCTTGCTAACTCTCTTTCCCTAGCTCACCCTGTATACTTTCCACATTGTCTCCCAGTGCATTGTCACCATGCTTAATCAGGAGTTGTCAGACATTGCTTATCAAGTTGAGGTTGAACCTTTAAAGTCTTGTATAATTAGCTCAGAAAATGTAGCTTTAAGGCCCCTCGGGCCCCGGGCACTGTCCTCCTTCCCCAGTCTCTGATGGCTCACAAATTTTCCCTTCTGCCTGTTTTGTTTAGGGTCTCCTTTTGTTTGCTTAAGCCACCCTTACCCTACATCAGTCAGTTCCACATAGTTCTCATCTCCCTGATTGTGTTCCAGGTCTCTACTACCCCTGCTTTAGCTGTTTCTCTACCTAGAACCCTCCAGTTTGGGCACTTCTATCAGTCAAGACTGGCTCTAGATTCTCTGTCATCCATAAGCATTCCTGGTCTGTGCTGGCGGTGAGCTTGCCTTCTCTGCGCACTGTGCACCCCTCTTACAGACCTTCCCCTTAACAATCACAATCCATTGCTTATAGCAGGCCATTTGCACTGTGAGATTGTAAGCTGCTTGAGGTCTGTTATCACGTTAGCTGACTGTAGGCCTCATAAACGTGCAGACACAGCTGTGGTGCCTGAAGCATACCCAGTAGCTTTTATATAAATAAGTGTAATTAATTAAGGCACCAAATGGATGACTAAACATATGATTATCCCATTATGTCTTATTGAATTTTACTCATTTTACTGCAGTAGAAGAAGGGAAAATATATTTACAGAGAGAATTGTCTGCTATCAAGAAAGAGTTTAAGAGATAATACTTCTGGGAAACTTACTAAGATTTTCCAAGTTGTTAGGGTTGAATTTGTTGATTTATTTATCTAGTTCAGTCAGAGATGTAAATTGGAAGTTAAAAAAAAATCTAACTTCTTGTCTAACAATCTTTAAGTCTAATTGAACTATATTTTAAATATTATTTTTTAGATATTCCTAAGTATAATTTAAGAATCAGTTTTAATTATAGATCTCCATTTGTGTTTATTTTTAAATGCATTTTACTCCTTAGGCAATATTTTCTGTTAGGCTACAGCAGTTGTGTCTTTCGGCAGGTGGCTTTCTGACGATGTGTCCTATTCCTGGGTGATATTTACAGTTGTGTCACTGCATAGCAGTGAGCAGTGTCAGTCCACACCTTTTAAAACATACTGTGTTTGCAGACTCATCTCTCTGCTGAATTTTCTGTTACTTTTTGGTATTTACTTTATGAATTTGACTGATTAGAAGGATTCTTCTTTAAATGTCATTTGCAAGGACACAAGTCCTTCATAAAGTAGTAAATGTTCTACTACTTTATGTAGTTTCAGTAGTGTTTCTCCAGGGTAGCAGGTTTTAAAGTATGTGTGAGAGACCTTGAGTTCCTATTTCTGTGAAACAAGATAAAATAATACCAAAATATAAATTAAATATGCATTTATATTTTGATAACAGCAAAATCGAAGGAGTTCCCCTGAGATGGAAAGGCAGAGAGCTGTGTACCATCTTGCCACAAGGCTTGTCCAGGCCGCTCGAAACTCCCAGTTGGAGCCAGACAGGTTACGGATGTATCTGAGTAATCTCAAGAAGAAGTATGAAGGGGTCTTTCCCAGGGCTGTGGACCCTCCAGAGAAGATGGAGGAGTAATCTTTCATGGGTTACACGGGCTTGCATCGTAGTTGCTCACTTTTAATTGAAAATTATAGTAACCTCAGAAGGTTCACCTACTATGAACTCTAGATGGAAAATATTCACTAGAATAGCTTCAAAAGGGACAAATTTTAAAGAAAAGTTTTTGTTAGAAAAATCATACAATAGTTTTCATTTGTGAAGTCAGATTAAGTTTAAAGTATTCTAGCTTAAAAATATATAATATAGAATAGGTCTGAAAGGTACTTTTAAGTATTTGCATTCTATTCTGACATAATGCTCTATGACTTAACCACATCGTAAGTTGGTATCTCCAAATTCTAACAATGAATGATTCTGAATTCAATATAATGGCGCTGGGAATTAAAGAAAAAGTCTTAGTCAATACATCCCTAATGTGGAAATAAACACTTTATATAATGCAGCAAGCGATGCTGGAGCCGGGGTCATGAGCAGGGGTCATGAGCAGCGTCACGAGCAGCCCTGCACCCAGTGCTCAGCAGTCTGGCTTACTCGTTAACTCCTTTCTGGTTTTCATTCCATGAGGGTGGCCACCCTTATTACATAAAAGGTAACAGAAAGACAATACTGATTTGCCTCTCTTGCTATTCCCAGGGAATACTTTTCTTTTGTTTAAATTTTATTTATTTCAGGCTAGCAAGCTGATTCATTAGGTAAAAGCACTTGCTGCCAACCTTGACCTTCTAAGTTCAGTTCCTAGAACCCACATGCTGAAATGAGAGAATTATTCACACAGCTTGTCCTCTGACCTCCACATACATACCATGGTTTACATGCCTGTAAACATATACACAGCAAATGAGAGAATTGTTCACACAGTTGTCCGCTGACCTCCACATACATACCATGGTTTACATGCCTGTAAACATATACACAGCAAATGAGAGAATTGTTCACACAGTTGTCCGCTGATCTCCACACACACACCATGTTTACACACCTATAAACATGTATGTCAGCATACAGCAAATGAGAGAATTGTTCACACAGTTGTCTGCTGACCTCCACACACACACCATGGTTTACACACCTATAAACATGTATGTAAGCATATAGTAAATGAGAGAATCATTCACACAGTTGTCTGCTGACCTCCACACACACACCATGGTTTACATACCTATAAACATGTATGTAAGCATACAGTAAATGAGAGAATTGTTCACACAGTTGTCCGCTGATCTCCACACACACACCATGGTTTACACACCTATAAACATGTATGTAAGCATACAGTAAATGAGAGGATCATTCACACAGTTGTCCTCTTACCGCCACACACACAAGTGCTCTGCAGCTGCAATATGGAGGAGACAACCAGAAGTAAGCACACTCACAGATTTTTTTTTTTTTGTACATCAGTGCCCTCACAGGCAAGCTAAGTTCACCACCAAATCAGAGTTTACAAAAAGGTCATTGTTGTTTCATAAAAGAGAAAAACAAAAACCAAAAAAACATGTCAGTTATTTTTAAGCAGAAAGAGCCTTTCTTCTCTCAAACACTTCATTTTACAATTACTCATAAAGTCTTAGCTCTCAGGTCTACCCTGTATTTTTTTGTTTTCTTAAATAATTAAGTCCCTGGACTTGGGTGCACCCTGAACCATTTATTTGAGTTGCAATATTCATAGTAATTGGAACAAAAAATTATTCACAGACAGCATATGCTGTGGTTGGTTCATGTGTCCGTGTTTCTGTCTGTATGAGTATGTGCCACATTCATTTGGTACCAGCAGAGGCCAGTTGGGCATGGGGCCCCTCGGAAT
The DNA here is from genome assembly GCA_019843815.1 of Montemys delectorum. Lineage (NCBI taxonomy): Eukaryota > Metazoa > Chordata > Mammalia > Rodentia > Muridae > Montemys > Montemys delectorum. The sequence goes on along the minus strand of JADRCD010186248.1, from coordinate 16,583 downwards.
GTAGTTATCAGACGGTTGTAAGCTCCCAGTGTAGATCCTAGGAATCTAACTCGAGTCCTGTGGAATAGCAAGAAGTACTCTTAACAACTGAGCCATCTTTAAAACCTTCATATAGTTTTTAAATATGTGGATATTTTACAGAATTTATTGGTAATGTGTATTGACTTTATTAAGCTTGGTTCAGCCAAGGCTACACAGAGAATTCCTGTCTCAAAGGGAAAAAAAAGTTTAGTATTTCTGTTGGTTCACTATTCTAACATTAATAGCCAGATATAGTCAATTTAGTCATAATTCAAATGAAATACATATTTTTGAGGACTTAAATTAACATTGTATATTTAGCATGTATATTATCTTGTTTGATATATTTGTATATTCCCTATTGCCATGTCTTTGAAAGAGAGTAACAGAATATTTGAATTTTAATTGCTTCCTTTTTTTTTCATTTTTGCTTTTTGAGACAGAATACAACTGTGTAGCCCTGGCTGTCTGGGAACTCACTTATTCTGTAGCCCAGGCTGGCCTCATCTCTGCCTCCCAAGTGCTGGGATTAAAGATATGTCTCACCATACCTGGCTTCACTCATTGCATCTTAATAAACTCTCTAATGGATTGTTTTATGTATTATCCTTAAAAGCAGGTTATTCAGGTTTATGGCAGCTTTGTAAGAAGGTGCAGAAGAGGGACTGGTGTTGGCAGATTGGGAGATGTGAGAAGCAGGTCAGCTTGGGGGCAGGAGTCGAGCAGTCCAGCACTCAGGTGTAAAATAGAGACGCATCAAGATCATTCCTCAGACTCGAGCCCTTCTCACTTTACCTGGTGTTCAGCACCACTAGACTTCTAAGAGTTTTCACCATTTAAAGCTCTTTTTATTTTTATTTTAGATATTAAATTAAAAGCAGGCTTATTAATCCAGGGTGCATGGGGGATGGTGGTGTACATGTTTAATCCTACCACTTCGAAGGCAGAGACAGGTAGATATCTGTGAGTTCGAGGCCAACTTGGTCTACAGAATGAGTTCTAACACAGCCAAGGCTATACAGAAAAACCCTGTCTCAAAGAAAAAAAGTTTATTATTTCTTAAAATTACTTTCTCTTATGTTGCTTTGAGTGCAGCAGTAACATGCTACAAAGCAAGTGAGCTGAAGAGATCAGCTGTCATGATGGAGGTGAGCTCTGGGAAGCAGCTCACCTTGGCTTTAAGATCTACTGCTGGCTTTGCTGTTTTCTTTGATCTGCTTTTATGTTATAGATAAATATCCCACAACACAGCCTTTCACTGTAACTGCCCACAGTGTCTTAGCAAGCCTCCTGTGGTGTTTTGGATGAGAAAGGTCATCCATAGGCATATTCATTGAGCACTTGGTCCCTAGTTGGTGGCACTGTTTGTGAAGGTTGTAGAAGTTTTGGATGAGGAGCCTTGCTAGAGGGAGTATAGTAGTGGCGGTTGGGGGTGCTTTAAGACTCTAGGCCTTGCTCCACTTCCTACCTTCTGTGCTTCCTGAATGGGATCTGTCAGCTTCCTGCCTCCTGAACCATGCCTGCCCTGACCCTCACCCTATTGTGGACATGTAGCCTCTCTGGAACTGTAAGCCAGAATAAACCTTTCCATCAGTTGCTTTTGGTCATGGTGTCTTAGCCCACTAACAGGCAAGTAACTAATACACTTCCCTCATTTCACCACAGCCATTGTATTGCTTGTTATCCCTTTGTCTCAGAGTAAACCCTGCAGTGAGGTGGTGTGCAGATCGAGATATAAAACACATGGGGATGGAAAAGCCAGGGAGCTTATCCTCAGGCCTAGGAGCCAAGTGTTAAAGTAGCTCTGTGGAATGCAGCTTTATGAGTTCTAGCACACTTACAGATGTGTCTGGCCTCCACAGTTGAGATGAGCAGAGTCCCCTTGTCCATAAAGACTGCTTCACTGTGGTCTCAACTGTGGCCTGCCAGACCCTTCTCATGAGACGCTCCTCCAGAATGCCCAACACTTCCTGAAAATTATGTTGTTATGTTAAAATAGATCTCCTTTTATATAATGCATATAATTTATTCCACACTGCATGGAAGGTAATGTGGTAAAATCGCATGGTGACTGTAGTGCTGGACTCAGGACATATGAAAATACATCTTTAAAAACATTTTTGGACTTGCTTATCTGTCTCCATCTGTGTACCATGGGCGTGCCTGATCCCATAGAGGCCAAGCGCAGGCACCACATCCCCTGGGACTGGAGTTATGAGTGATTGATAGCCATCATGTGGGTGCTGGGAACTGATCTAAAGTGTGCTATAAGAGCAACTAATGCTCTTATCCCCTGGGAACTATCTCTAGCCCTGAGAACGTACCTTCTAACGGAAGTGCAGCAAACTTGTGTGACATTAGCAGTTTATTATTGTAAATCGTACAGTGCTGCCATGCTAAGGGGCAACGTAAAGATGCATGCTAGCTTTCTAAATTCAGGAAGTTTTGTAAACGAGTAGGAATTAGAAGTGAAAATATTCCATTTGGGAGCATATTGTTGGCCAACAGTTGGGTCCTGATGGTTATTCTGCAAAGGTGGACAAGTTCACATGGATCTTTGTATCTTGTTGGCGGGATGTAGTCCATCCAATTTTGGATAATTGGGCGTCTTCCTAGGCTCAGCTGTGTCTGGAAAAAAGGGAAACTGTTATTTGTAACCATAAGGATGGTCTGAAGGATTCAACACTTTTGTTTTTTATTTTATTCAAATCCATATAAGAGATCCTGAATTTATATAACCCTTATAACCTTTATCTAAGCCTTTTTTACTTTATAGGCATTTTATTTCCTCAGTAATATGTGGAAAGGCACTCAACAAAATTTAAACTGTGGACAGGGAAGCTCTTCATTTCAGGTGGCTCATCTTGTGCTTAGTCACCCTTTCTAGAGGCACCAGCCACACGAGCACATGCAGGAGTCATCTGGAAAGCTGCAGTGGGTCGGGGCTCAGCTGCCATGGCAAGTCCAGTTCTGTTGGCTTCAAGTTGGAAACAGACAACACAAATCATACATGTTCCCCAGTCAGACCCAAACAGGGCAGAATGCCAAGGCCTCAGTGGACACCTGCCTGAGCAACAGGGGCTCTTTTAAAGTCTTAGGAAGCCGTCTATTTAAAGATTCTGTTATGGAGACTAGATGCTAAGGGAAGGATATTGCTGCATGAAGATAGATTTCCCTAGGGACCCAAAAGAACTAATTCCACAAAGTGCCCTCTGACCTCTAGCTGTGCCACACATACAACAGTACAAAGCTAAAAGACAAAACAAGCCTTCACTGTCCAGGCCTCTTGACACATCCAGCTAAGTCAGATGTGCATATATCCATTATTTATTCAATGATCAACTATTTAAAGAATGTCTAATATATTTTCAACTATGGTAGGTACTTTGGATAACTACTAGGTGTGCAGAGTAGATACAGTGTCTCTGCTTAAAAGGGTGTGGTGTAGAGACATCTAAACATTCTTAAATATGTGGGCCCTGTGAGGAGACATGATGGAAGTACAGAGGTGACCAGCTCCTCACGGGGAGTGAACCTGACTGCACCTTTTCACTCTGCTCCCCCACTCTAGGTCTGCACTGTTAAGTGTTTGGAGCCTGGGTATAAACTCTTTGCCTCTCAATTGACTTTGATCAATTCTGTCCCAGTACTTTTTGTTATAGTTTTAATTGGCTTAAAATTCATACATTCTGCAATAACCATGCAGACAAGCCAGTTACTGTGAAACAAAGGTGTTTTTAAAAAATGAAGACATTAAAAACTTGAGTATATTCTCTTTTAAAAATAGGTTGCCAGTTATAACCAGAACAACTTGTTTGCCTTACAACTGACCCCACACATTAGTATTTATTATCAAGCCATTTAAAAATCAACATTTTAGGGTTGATGAGATGGCTCAGCAGTTAAGAGCACCGACTGCTCTTCCAGAGGTCATGAGTTCAAATCCCAGCAACCACCATGTGTAATGAGAAACTTAAAAAAAAATTAATATTTTATGCCTCTTATAAGCATTTCTAAACTTACATTTCTAAAGACTGGAAGAATTTTTGGTTTCTTGTTAAGCTGGCTGGTTAAATTTATAGTACTAAATTTAATACAGGTTAATTAACTTCTTGCTGTTAATGGGCATGTACAGTTTGATACTGTAATTTGCAGCTCATTTTCAAGGATGAACATTCCGAATCTATGGCTGATATATGGGTGATTTTCTTCTCTAACTTGGTCTAGTCCCAAAAAGTTACTAAGGAAAGATTTCTATACTTCTGAGATATTTTCAGTTGAGTAAATGTTTTATGTCTTTGTATTTCTGTAATGTGTAAAATTGCTTTGGGATCTTGAATGGAAAAATCTATTTCTTGGTATATGATTGCATTTGTGAGAAGAAATGGAGCTGTCATTTTGAAATATTCTACTGTAAAGAAGAGCTGTTAAAATCTAACTTATTTTGTTCTTATAGAAATCTTAATACAGAGTTTGTAATTAAAATATAACAATTTACTTAACACTAAAATGTCTATAGGACATTCAACTTTGCAGTTTTGAGGTTCATGGTCACAAAAATAAACATTTGAAGGACTGACTAATTTTAGCTAACTTGACTTTTGCCTCATTTTTAATTACTGAGCATATGCACAGTCATTAATTCACCATTGGAAATAATGCATAAATTAAAAATATTCTGAACTTTTTCCTTTACAATTATGTCCTAACACTACTGATGGTAGATTGCACCCCCAAAGAGCAATGCTCTGCTCTTTCCCCATAGAACACAGCCCTGCTTAACCCCAAAGTGTTCCCCTCCTTCTCTGATTACCCCCACCCTCACCCTACTCTCCACCCCTGAAAAGGGCAGTGCTCTGCTTACCTCTATCTCCTTGACTGAGATTGCGGAGAGCACCCTGGAGCACAGCAGCAAACACGTCTTGGCATCTTCTTGAATGTCGATCAACTCGTGATCAACCATTATCCTCACTCTCGAAGGGTAGAGTAGTATTGTCAGGACGATGTTGACAGGGTTTCTTTCTCTTTCTAGGATTCCATACTGCAGGAGAATTTTTAAGATATTGGACTGTCTTGTCTGAGCCACGTAGAGTAGAGGTGTGATGCCACTCAGGGGGCTGGGGCAGTACACGGGTGTGAAGGTTCTGCAAGCCAAAAGCAGAGGATGCAGGGTCATGCACTCTTGTCTCAGCAGTACCTGAAAGGTATCTGTGATCGACTGCTCACCTTGAGCACCTTGTAACTAATGCTCACCTGTCATGTCTTAAGAATTTGATATTGTAACTGTAGACCAAACTGAAGGAGGGAAGAAAACTCCCACCAAATGCTGACGCCTCCCTTCACATCTGTGAAAAGCACACAGTGTGTGCAAAGCACTTAGTCATAGTAGCTGTGTGTCACTGCTGTGTCTCCCACACTGGTGGGGCATAAACCTTACCAAGCTCTGCAAATATAAAATGAAAATTAAAAAGAAAAACAGTTTTCTTATCACATACTTTTTAAAGATTTAATTGTTTTAGTCATGCGTGCCAATATCTATATGAACCTATGCCATATAGGGGTGCCTGAGGAGGACAGGACAGGGTATCAGATCCTCTGGAGCTGCAGTGACAGGTGGCCGTGAGCTGCCTGATGTGGGTGGCTTTGGGTCCTTTGAAATCGCAGGCAGAGCAATCTCTCCAATGCTGTTTACTTTGCTAATAGAAATATTGATCATTTTGATATCTCTTTGTTTTTGTTTTCGATCATATATTAGACATGAGGTTGAATTGAGAGTGGAGATTAGATGAAAAACAAGTACAAACACCCTAGTTTTATTTTTCCATTCTAATAAGAACATCAGACATGCAGATTTTATTTTCTTCCTTCAAGAGTAAAGTTTAGCCCTGGAGAAGTAGTTCAGAGAGTGGAGTGCTTGCCATGCAAGCGTTAGAACTGATGCTAAAACAAAAGCAGAGGTCTAGCAGCCTGTGCTTGTAATCTCAGTGCTGAGGAGAGGATCAGGGGATAGGAGGATTTCTGGGGCTCAGCCCCTGGCCAGCTAGCTGACCTGCTTGATGAGCTCTGGGGTTAGTGGAAGACTGGCTCAAAGAAGTTGACATTCAGGTTTGACTACTGGTCTACACATACACATACACACAGACATACAACAAACACACTTAAAAAAAGTTTTGGACTTCCAAGCCAGCTTGGGCTGCGTTGCAAGACTGAGTTTTTAAAAGAGGGCAGAGCTGGAGCGATGACAGCAGTTAAGAGGACTTGCTGCTCTTTGAGCGGCCTGCATTTGTTTCCCAGCACACACATGGCAGCTGCAGCTGTCTAGACTTCAGTTCCAGAGGATCTAATGGCCTCTTTCTGGTCTCCAGGAGCACCATGCATGCATGTGATAGAAAACGCCAATAATGTAAAATAATAATAAACACATTTAAATCTAGATCTTGGCGTATCACATGGTGACTATATATCAGTATTTTTAACTCCCTGTGTCAGAAATAAAATGTCATAGAGCATTTTAAATTGTTTCAGTCAATATGCTTTTATGTCCTTACTGTGTTAGTTGCTATAAATGTAGAGGAAGCATAGCGCTGTCTTGACTAAAACAAATCCTTAACTTTTCCAAGTAACTTGACTTTTGAGATTAAGCAAAGAGGAATTTTATTAATAAGCCTTGCCTCTCAAATTCTCTTGAATAGTTTAATAAAATATTGATACAGTTTACAGACTGTATCAATAGCATACAAAATATCAGTATTGGGTTCAGACAGCTATGCCAAGCAAAGAAAGCAGAATGTTAGGACTGTATGTGTTGGTTTGGGAATGTCCTCCATAGGCCATGCATTTGAACATTTTTTCCCCCATTGCTGGAGGAATATATCAAAGAGTCATTAAAAGCCTCACCCCATTTCCACTTGCTCTCTGCTTCATTATTGTAACACAGGATGTGAGCTCTCTGCTTCCTGTTCCAGCTGCCAAGCCTGAAGCTTGCTCCCACGGTTGACTCTAATCCCCAAAGAAACTCTTTCTTCCATAATTTTCCTTGGCCATGGCTTTTATCACAGCATCAGGAAAGTAACTAATAGAGACCAGTGAAATGGCCCAATGGGTAAAGGCACCCAACCTGGAGTCCTGAGTTTGATCACTGGAACCCAGGTTATGGAAGGAGAGCACCTGCTCCCACAGTTGTCCTCTGACTGCCACACTTCCTGCTATGGCACAGTGTACTCACCCACACACATGTAGGTACAAAGTAAAGTTTTTAAACATTGCATATATTTGATAGGATGGAGCCAGCATGGTATGGTGGGCTAAAGGAAGCACACCTGAGCCTTGCAGTTGAGCGGTTCAGTCCCAAGCAGCTGTGTGACTTGGGTCAGCAGTCTCCAAGTCTCAGCTTCCTCATTTGTGTATGTAAAGGTCTGTGCCGCTTTTCATCCAGAGAGTACTGGAGAGTAGGTGTAGAGATGAAAGATCCTATTCTTGTAGACTGCCAAGTACAGCAGACAGTAAACAGCACAGGATGGCCATTGCCACGGTAGAAGTTTACTGCAGTAAATTCAGGTAGTAAATCCCTGAGGAGTGGCACTTACCTCTCCCTGGGATAGACATTTCCTGTAAAGTATCTAAGAATGAAGGCTTGCAGGACTAGCCGTTGTTTTCCAATGGAAATCTTGGAATGTTCTGAGTATAGCAAATGCTTGCATTGGAGTATTGTTGTGCCTAGACATTAGAATGGGAACATTCCTTAATAAATGTAGATTTGAGGGTCCTAGAACCCTCTCTCCCTTACGAGATCCCTAGTCAAGAACTCCAGAAAGTATAGGTGGGAAATCACTAGCCTAGTTTAACTCTAAAGCTTCACAGAGCTCTAAAATGTCAGAGCCTTGTCACCTAAGCGAACAATATACTATAACATTATATAGTATTTTAGACAACAGGATACGGCTGTCTTCACTCTGCTACTGCCACTTTGTGTCTCTGGGTGTGTGTTCACCTGCTGATCCTCTTTCTTGCCTGAAATCAGTATTTTTCTGAACATCTTCAACTTTTTCACAAGTCCTTCTAAAATATATATCAACGATCCAACTCCAGCTGTTTTATTTTTCTTTTTCTTCCTTTCTCTCTCTCTTAGATTATCTTCAATTGCTACTCTGACTCCAAGATCACTGCTTTTCACTGTTGTCTCGTGTGTGTTCTCTCCCATTCTATCCTGAGATGCTTACAGCTCATCTTAGGAGAGACTATTCAGTGAGCTCTTCATGATGCGTGCTTTGGTCACCTCAAGGTCCCCTGAGATCACCTCCCTGAAGTTTCATGAGGTCACCCTGAGGTCTCCTGAGATTAATTACCCCGAGGTCTCATGAGGTCTCCCTGAGGTTTCATGAGGTCACCCTGAGGTCACCCTGAGGTCTCCCTGAGGTCTTCCTGAGGTCACCCTGAGTTCTACCTGAGGTCACCCCGAGGTCTCCTGAGGTCACCCCGAGGTCTGAGATTTCCTGAGGTCTCATGAGGTCTCCCTGAGGTCTCCTGAGGTCACCCTGAGGTCCCCGGTCCTTATTACCTTCAACTCTTGTGATTTCATCATTTTACTTTTGAAAACTTAACATTTTTATTAATCCCTTTTTCTCTTTAAAAAAGTTGAGCTCTGTAAATTTATGCTCCAATAGGAAAACGTTTTCTATCCCCCCACATGTATGTATGTGTGTAAGAGGACAGCAGGACAGCATGCAGGAGTCAGTTCTCTCTCTACACCATGTAGCTCCAGGGATGGAGCTTGGCTTGTCAGATGTGACAGGAGCTGCCTCTGCCAGCTGAGCCCTCCCTGGTTCAAGGGCAGTAACTGTGGTTTTCCTTCACAAATGGATCTGTGAGCGCGTATAATACTGAATCTGTAGGGGTCAATCGAATGGTTTTTTTATTGAATTTGATTTCAATCCTAATAAGATTTTTGGCACTATGTACTTATTTAACCCTTTAGGAGGCAATGCAATTCCTTCATCTTGCTAGTTCTCAAGGCGTTTGACTTGTCCTTCAAAGTAACGGGGCTCAGGGTGAAGCAAGTGGCCATTGTTAAGATTTAGTAGGTTCAGGTGTATTAAAATTTACATTACCTCTAGGAGATATTTAATGAATATTGAAAAATGTTGAAAACATGACTAAAACTCAAATAGTTTAAAATGGATTTAAACATCTAATCTGTATCCATATGATGTGTGATTAATCCTTGGATTTAAAGACTGTGGAACTGTAAAACAAACTTTGCTTAATCTTTCCTGACAGTTAATTATAGCAGTGCTCACATGGATGGAGTGAGGCAGGCAAAGCAAGGACTGGTTTTCAGATGTGAGGTTAATGAACTGAGCCCTCTGTCTGAAAGCTTGTCACACATGCTTACGAAATGAGGCATAGTATTTCCTCTAGACACATAGAGGACGGCCCTGCTCTGTATTTCCTCTAGACACATAGAGGACGGCCCTGCTCTGTAGATATCCATATTCCTAAGTTTTGTACAGTCCCCTTTGGCTAACACATTCAATAAGCATTTTTCATAATAGTGTAATCTCTGGTGTTTAACATAGTATACTTTTGTGAAGGTTTGTTTTCCTGGTCAGTCCAGACGCAGGTTCCTCTCTAGCTTTCTGTCAGTCCCCTCATCCCTCCTGTCCTTTCCATAGCCCCAGTGTCTAACAAGGTGTGTATGCCATATTGGCCAATTCTGATTTGGCCATTCTCATGCAATTTCATCTGTAACCATAATTTCAACTGCTCTCCATTTATTTCAACAAATACTGAATATGTGCTAAGTGACAGATATAGTTTTAGGTCCTTGTATTGTTGAACAAAGTAAAACCCTTGGTGTTTTTCTTAATGTCATATCACTTACTAACAAGTCAGGATCAGCACAGTGAACAAGCCTCTACTATCCCTGAGGAAGACGGAGAGGGAGATAAATCTTGCAGCAGAGATAAAGTAGAATAGAGTAAGTAGAACAGTCACACCAGGAGATGAGGAGTGCTGAGACAGGGTGTTACTGAAAGGTTACATCTGGATAAACACTGGGGGACACACTTACCTCACTATATCACTGTGGGGTGCCTGGAAGGAAGAATAAGGGAGTCAGTGTGGATCAAAGGGTTAAGCCGAGGCCAGGGAGACAGCAAGCCACGCTGTGAGGAGCATCCGGTGCTGTGCTGTGCTGTGTCTTTTGGCTCCAAATGGGATGCACAAGAGGGCTGGGTTGTAGGAGCAGCAAGGCCTTCCCTTTGTTAATTTCACAATAGGGGGAAAGATGCTGCTGCTCCGTGTAGGACAGGGTGAGGGCAGGACAGGTACCCATGTTACCACTGCTTGCAGGTACACAGAACCCATGGGTGTCATAACAGACTAGATGTAGAAACAAAGACATCAAAGATGGCACTGTGTGTCTAGCTACTTGCTGCACATCTCTACATAAATATCCCCTGGGCAGCTCAAACTTATGTCCAAAACTGATTTAATAGCTGTCTTCTTGTACTTGATAGTTTGTATCAGAACCATTGAGGCAATCGGAATGATAGCCCATCTGTATGACAAAGGGGATTTCTAGAGCCTGGTATTGTAAATGGCTAGTAAATATATGAGATGTAGCTAGAGATTATCATGTTACGACAAATAAGCTACTATCTGAAAGTCAGATATCATGTTCTCTTTCATATCTGGTGTGTGTGTGTGTGTGTGTGTGTGTGTGTCTGTATGCGTGTAAATAAAAAATTTAAACAGTAATGGGAGGAAGACAAAAAAATTAATGTTTTCTATCATAAACAATTTAAAGTTAAATTTGTATGTACCTATACATAATGACAATATGGTGCGGATGCAGAAGGAGAACTACTAGGAAACATGATAGGACGATGCCTGGGAGGTAGCTGGGAAGGAAATGAGTAAGGCACGGTGACACCAATTCATGAACATGTTATAATGAAACCATTATTTTGTATATAAGCTTTAAAAAGTTGACATATTAAGAGAGTTGTTGTCTTGGAAGAGAGATGACATGGGCTCCACCTAGACTGGACATGAGGTAATGTCATGGAACTAAGTAGGATCTGTTGTTTAGACAGTCAAAGCACTCATCAATGTGATGGCAAGGGAAGACAAGAATCAAGAATCAGTCCTAAATCTCTGCCTTGAGCAATGGGATCAGGGTCTTACTGAGGTGAGAGCCAGAGACGCTTGGAGACACATGGGTCCAGTTGGTTCTGTTTTGTTCCATGTAGCAAGTTCAGATGGCAACAGAAGAAGTTGGGGCTGGAGATAATGATTTGGATGATTCTGCATCCACATCAGAATTTATCAATTTCAAAACTTTCCTATACATGGTGGAGAATGAGCAATGCAACTCAGATGTAGCATGCTTGCCCAGTGAAAGTGTGGGCACGGGAGTAGGGATGGGTATGACGAGCCTTGAGTTCATCCCCACACCACACACTCAGGAATGTGTCAGTCAGGGTTTATCCCCGCACCACACACTCAGGAATGTGTCAGTCAGGGTTCACTTCCTCTTTCATTTTCCATTAACATTTTTCCTTTCCTTTGCCCATGTTTAATTCTTAACTTCCTTTATTTTGTTACACTTTTCTTGTCAACTGGCCTGACCAAGGATATGCCTGGGCTTTAAGCTAATTAGTTAAAGCTATAACTATATAAAACAACATTTAAAATGATAAAAAGTCCTGTCTTAATTAGGGTTTTATTTCTGTAAAGAGACACCATGACCAGGGCAACTATTATAAAGGACAATATTTAGTTGGGTCTAGCTTACAGGTTCATAAGTTCAGTCCATTATCATCATGGCAGGAGGCATGGTAGTGTCCAAGCAGACATGATCCTGGAGAAAGAGCTGAGAGTTCTAAATCTTGATCCAAAGGCAGCAGAAGGAGACTGTCTTGTGTAGGCAGTTAGGAGGAGGCTCTCTTCCACCCTGGGTGGGACTTGAGCACTAGGAGACCTCAAAGCCTGTCTACACAGTGACACACTTCCTCCAACAAGGCCAGACCTCCTAATGGTGCCACTTGCCATGGGCCAAGGATATTCAGTCCACCACAAGGGTTTATTTACTATTTCTAGACCCCAGCTACCCATTCATGTGCTGAGATGATCATTCAGGAACACCGTCCTGCATGCTCAGAGGAGCAGAGTGATACAGCCAGGAAGCAGGGCTACTCCAGGCAGAACCCACCCTGCCTCCCTGCCTGGTTTCTGACCTGGGCCTTATGTGCCACTGACGCCTGCTTCTGCCACTGTGCACAGAATGTAATGCTTAAACATTTTGTTGAATGAAGAAGTCAATGCACAACTGTTCTAATCAGGCTGAGACCTGAAGCCCGAGAACTAATTGACATTGGATCAAAGTCTTGAACTACCAGAGAGTCACCTGGAGCTTTTAGTTCCCAAACCTTGTCAGACAGATTGACAAGTTCAGGCTGTAAAAAGTTGGCCTGTAAGGACCATGGTTTTCACTGAACTCAGTTGTGGAAGATTTGAAATCAGACTTATTAAGACCTGGCACAGAGCAGCTCTGTGTTGACTGAGCACCACTCAGTGATAGGAATGTTCTGAGTGAACTGTGCATACACCGCAAGTGTGCAATCTCGAGACCAAGAGAAGCGACCACAGTATGGTGGCATAAGGCAGGGCCTGTTTCTTTTCAAGGACTTTTTAATGCATTTGCTAACATTGCTTTACTTGAGCAGGTCCACTGTGACTCGAGAGTGCACACTACAGGTAAAACTCAGGGTCCACAATGAAGCCAGTGACATGTCCCCACCACACAAGCTGGTCTAAGAGGACAGCACTGCATTCTCCAGACAGACACAGCGTGAGATTACCTCCATATCAACGCCAGGCTGCAGCTTCTGTCTTGAACATAGTCTTTCGTCTTCTTGAGAAGCAGTTCCACAAACTCAGGATTGCCTTTTCTGGCGAAAACCCAGTATAGAATGGTGTTCACACATATTTCAGTAAACTCGAGGTTAAAGTTGAGTTCAAAACGGTGTCCTGACTTTTCCACAAAAGCAATATAGTCTGTGAGGAGTATGTCAAAGCCATCCAAGTCGACATACCTCAGAATTTTTGCCAGTGTTCTGTAAATCCTGGGTTCATAGCAGTGGTATCCCCACTGACCCAGGAACTGCAAAGAGGGCCTCTTAACTATCTTGTCAATGAGGTTACAGAATATATTGCCTCTTGGAAAAGAAGTCTTCCGGCATAATTTAGAAGAGTTATTCATTGCTTCTTAAGGGTAGAGAGAACGCGGTGGGCAGTCATACTGTCATTCTTCAGTTACATGCCCTGCTAGTGCAGGCTCCACTCCAGATGCAGACATGCCCCTCAGCAGCCACAGGAAAGGCAGCCGAGTGACATCACAATACTTGCAGAGCTGTCATCAGCCCGGGTCAGAAAATGGAGGCAGTTGTGGAGTTGGTGACATCTGAAAAACCTAAAGGATAGCAACAGCGTGCAAGAGAGCTAAGAGGAAATAGATTCACTCAGTCCATGCTGTGCGTCTCTCAGGCACGAGAAGCACACTACATACATCACACTGCATATTAATATTAATGAGTCATGTAAACCTAGTCAGGTGCAGCTCGTGAGATCTTCGTGAGTACTGCCTACCCTCCGTCTTCACTGGTTCTTTCCCATGTAGTAGGTACTCCGCCATCCCCACAGCTAACATCCTAGTAAACAAAATCTAGAAACTTGGTTTTAGAATTTTTTTCTACAAACCTGGAAGAATGTATATAATTGGAACATCATTTAAAAAATAAACACAGGTGATTTGATATTAAGAACATTAGAAATGCAACTACTTAGATAATATAAGGATATAGATTAAATTTTTAGCCCCTTAAAACCTCAAATCTAGGCTGGACAATGAATTTAAATGGAGAACTGTTTTCTGCATTTCAGAGAACAGAGTTGGTGAATGCATTGGTAATTTGGTATCTGCATGGGAGGATGAAGACCTGGGGCTTCCTACTCTGTCACTTTGCTGACATACCCCATTTCTGTATCTTAGATGAAGCATAAAACACAATAGATCAACGGCTCATAGGGCCAGCGAGACAGCTCAGTGAGTAAAAGTGTGCTGCCAATCCTAGAAACCTGAGTTTGATCCCCAGAACCCAGATGTTAGGAGAGAATTGGTTTCTGCAAGTTACTCTCTGAGCACATGCATAAAGTGAGATTTGCACATAAATACACACACACACACACAAACACATGTACATACATACTTTTGCACACACAGAGATAACATGCATACATCCAAAACAAACCCATGAGGTTGAAATTAAAATGATACACCACTTAAAAGTCTTGGTGTATCATTGACTTTTGAGAGTCAGGGAAAGCCATGGGATGGATTAATTGGAACTTACTTAGTTTGGTTTAATTCTGCCAAGTTTTCCAACGTTTTGTTCTGCCACAGTTATGTGGCTCCTTTTATCATTACTTTTATATCATGATGAATCTTCATATTCATCTATAACATACTTGATATATGAACTACTGTCTTTTAAATGATGTTTAAGTGTTGAATATTTCCATCTAGAAACTTAAGATGGACATTCAATTATTTAAGTCTCCCATTCAGATCAGCCAATTATGACTTCTTTTTTTTAAGGGATTTATTTTCTTACTGTACTGGCTGGTTTTGTGTATCAACTTGACACAGGCTGTAGTTATCACAGAGAAGGGAGCTTCAGTTGGGGAAGTGCCTTCTTGAGATCCAGCTGTGGGGCATTTTCTCAATTAGTGATCAAGAGGGTAGGGCCCCTTGTGGGTGGTGCCATCCCTGGGCTGGAAGTCTTGGGTTCTATAAGAGAGCAGGCTGAGCAAACTAGGGGAAGCAAGCCAGCAAGAAACATCTCTCCATGGCCTCTGCATCAGCTCCTGCTTCCTGACCTGCTTGAGTTCCAGTCCTGACTTCCTCTGGTGATGAACAGGCATGTGGAAGTAAGCTGAATAAACCCTTTCCTCCCCAACTTGCTTCATGGTCATGATGTTTGTGCAGGAATAGAAACCCTGACTAAGACAAATTGGTACCAGCATAGTGGGGTATTCGTGTGACAACTTGACCATGCTTTGGGGAGGACTGTGGAAGGACTTTGGAACTTTGAGCTAGAAGAACCACTGATTGTTAAGAACTCTGTGGGATGTTCTGTAGGAGCTTGGAAGATCATGTTGAGAACAGTGCAGAGATGGAGGCCTGGCTTGTGAGATTTCAGAGGGAAGATTAAAGACTCTTATCAGGGCCATGTTGTTTTGATTGTGAAGATTCTGTGGTTCTGGTTAGCTGAGGCTGAAGTATCAGCTGTGATTAACAAGATATCAGAACTACTAAAGTGAAAACTTTGCATTACTGGGACTATTGATGCTGGTTAGCTGGAGCTAAGAAATTAGCAGTGATTAAGAAGAGACCAGCATCATTGAGGCAACATCTTCTGGGAAGTGTTTTCTGAGAGCACAAAGAGGATGTGTTCCAGAGATAGCCAAGGTTGTACCTTGTGCTGCAGCAGGACTTGGTAATGTGTAAGAGTCACCCAGATGGTACTGGTTTTGACAGCATGAAGGGGTCATAAAGAGCAGCTGAGGCTCGGCACAGTGATAGGCCATGGAAGGCCATTGGAGAAGGTGCAGCCTCAGTTTGCAATTGATGGCCCAGGACTGAAGGTGTCATGCAAAGGAGCTGAGGCTTGGCACCGTGAAGACAGTCTATGAGAGGCTATTGGTAAAGCCTAGTTACAGCAGTGTTTTGGGAATGCTAGTACCATGCAATGCTCACCAAGGACAGCAGCAGCAGTGAAGTACAGGCATCTGAAGCCCAGAAGACAAGATGTGTGCTACAAAGAGCAGAGCTGGAGAAGTGACCAAAGCCCTTAGAGGAGCCCAGAAGATCATGAGTTGGATCCCAGACATTGGTTTAATGATTATTTCAAAAGTAAACTAATCTAGTTTTGCATTCTTAATTTCAAAAGAAGAAAAAAAAAGGTGTAACTGAGGAAGACACAGGGACCTAACTGAAATAGGTTCATGTACTGCTGGAGTAGAAAGGACTGATTTGGGAAATATTAAGGAGCATTCTGGATAGGAACGGTTACTAGGGGAGTAAGGGGATTAGAGGAGCCACGGCAATGAGTTTCTTGGGCCTCAACTTCAGAAGGTGGGCTGTAGACTGTGGACATACATAGGTTCTGAGACGTGAAACCTCAGGCTTAAAGGAAGTACAGACTGATAAGAGTAAGCTGTATTAAATGTAGGTGGATATTGTAACTTATAAAGCAAGAAAGGACTTCCAAAGTGGCTAAGCTCTCTGAGACATAGTTACATCTGACTATGAAATACCACCGAACCCACCCAAATCCTGTTAGATGCCAAGTTACCAACAGAAGACTTAAGACACATTTACTCTTCCAAGCATCTGAATTCACAATTATGCTGGAAAATTGACATCTAAATAGACATCTGGTAGACCAGAGATTTGGGTCTGACGCTGCATATTTTTAAGATGCCTTGAGAAAAACAAA
>JADRCD010186246.1:0-11337 GCA_019843815.1 Montemys delectorum | reverse complement strand
TGAGAGCCCAAGTCTTTACCAGCCTCCAGGGCATTCTTGCTGACCCCATAGTCGAAGCAAGCACTGAGTGAAATAATAGGCAGTTGTCATTTGGTGATTCTGATTTAGTTCCATAGAGGGAGGATTTACAAGTGTGTGTGTCACCACACCCAATACGCTTAATTTATTATTCTGATGATGATGATGATGATGATGCTTTTTGCAGTTCTGAGTTTAAAGCATTTTTATCTTCCACCCAGATTTTAAACTAGCTATTCATGTCAGGGAATAGGCGGGTCCCTGTGTTCACCCTGGAGAGAAGCTAAGTGATCTCTTAGGAAGAGGTATGAGGCTTTGTTTGCCACTTTTGCTTGCTTGTTTGATTTTGTTTTGTTTTGTTTTTTTGAGACAATTTCTCTGTGTAGCTCTGGCTGTCCTGGAACTCACTCTGTATAGTCCAGGCTGGCCTCCAACCTATAGGTCCACCTGCCTCTGCCTCCTAAATGCTAGGGTTAAAGGCATTTGCCACCAACCTCGGACCTAAAATTTTGTTTTTATTTATTTATTTAGTTAGTTAGTTTTTTTTCCGAGACAAGGTTTCTCTGTGTAGCCCTGGCTGTCCTGGAACTCACTCTGTAGACCAGGCTGGCCTCAAACTCAGGAGTCTGTCTCTGCCTCCCAAGTGCTGGGATTAAAGGCGTGCACCACCACGGCACAGCTATTTATTTCTTTTAAGGTTCATTTTATTTGATGTGTATAGGTACCTGTATGTCTGTTTACCATGTGTGCCTGGGGCCTGAGGAGGCCAGAAAGGGTCCTCTGATCCCTTGGAGCTGGAGTTACAAATGATTGTGCGCTACCTTGTGGGTGCTGGAAATGAACTATGCTCCTCTGCGAGTGCAGCCTGTGTTCCTAACTGCTTTGCCATCTCCCCAACTCCTGTTCTTTCTCCCTCTGTCCCTCTTTCCCCCTCCCTCCTTCCATCTTCCTTCCTTTCCTTTCTTTCACTCTTTCTTTCTGTGTTTTGTTTTGTTTCTAGACAGGGTTTCTCTGCTACCCCTGGCTGTCCTGAACTCACTCTGCAGACCAGCTGTCCTCAAACTCAACTCACAGAGATCCACCTGCCTCTGCCTCCCTCTACTGGGATTAAAGATGACTCCCACACCACGTGGCAGGACTTTTTTTTTTTAAATGTGGATTCAGTTTTATGGCACATTTTTCTCCCTAATTCAAATAGATTAGCACTAAGCTAAATCTCTAGCCCGGATTTTTTTTTTTTTTTTACTGGATTCTTATTTTTTAAGGTGAATTGTAATCTATTAATCTCTGTAAAAATACTTTTTTTGGACCAGGCTTCTGTTGCCCAAGTGCCCTTAATCCCAGCACTTGGGAGATAGAGTCAGGTGAGTCTTTGTGAATTCGAGGCCAGCATGGTCTGCATACTGAGTCCCAAGCCAGCCAAGGGTACACAATGGGACCATGTATTTTTAAAAAGGGAGTGTGTGTGGCAGAACTGGAGAAATTGTTCAATGGTTAAGAGCACTGGTTGTTCTTCCAAAGGTCCTAAATTCAATTCCCTGTACCTACAGAGTGGCTCACAACCATCTATAATGGGATCGGATGCCCTCTTCTGGTGTGCAGGCACACATGCTGACAGAGAACTCATACATAAAGTATATAAATAAATCTCAAACAAGGTATTTTTTAAAAAAAAAAAAAAAATGGAGGTTTCCTAGTGGGTAAAATGTTTGCAGCTAAGCCTGGCAACCTCAGGACAAGAACTTTTTTTTTTAAATTTCCAAAATTTTATTTATTTATTTATTTCTTGCATTTGAAGTATTCCTCGATGACATCCTTGGCCTGAGATTCTTTGCCATAATCCTTAACCACTACACAACTGCAACCAACCACCTTCCTTGGTTCCCCTCTCAATCGATTTTACAGAGGCCTACCCATTCCCCTAGTTTCTTGTCATCCACCTTTATCAGGTTGATTTGGTGCTCAGCACAAAGTGCCTCCACCAGCTTGGCATACATGGGCTCATCACAATTGGATGCAAGCACACAGAGATGGGCTTGGCGCTTGTCTAAGGCTTTGGCAGCTTCGCGTAGGCCACATGCTAGGCCATTGTGGATGAGGGTCTTCAGCACCTCTTGTAGAGCAATGTTGACATCAGGACAAGAACTTAATCCTAAATTGTCCTCAGCCTCACATCTCTGCCCACACATAAAATTAAATGTGATTGAAAAAAATACAGATGAGAGATGGTCTTGAGAAATGACTCAGAGGTTAGAAGTTAGTCTTGCAGTGGACCTGGGTTCTATTCCTAGCACCCATATGACAGCATACAACTGACTCTAACTCCAGTTCCAGTAATCTGACCCTCTTCTGGACCAGGCGCGCGCACACACACACACACACACACACACACCCCTTGTGCATACATATACTTGCAAGACACCCGTATACATAGAAAACGTAAAAATAAAAATGAGTTGTTTTCAGCCAGGCAGGAGTGGCGGCGTGCACTTGGGAGGCAGAGGCAGGCGGATTTCTGAGTTTGAGGCCAGCCTGGTCTACAGAGTGAGTTCCAGGACAGCCAGGACTACACAGAGAAACCCTGTCTCGGAAAAAAAACAACAAAAAAAATTGTTTTCTAGTGCACATAGTATCTTTACATTTATAAAATGTATGCTTTTTCAGGAAAAAAGTCCTTTTGCAGTAGGACAAAGAAGATTGGAAATAGGTGAGACATATTTCCCAAGAAAGCCAGATAGACATTACAGTTTTATTTGCTATACAGGTGGCATGCCCTTGCCACCGCTCAGCCAGCTCAGCTTGCCAGGTGTCTTTGGGCCTCATCAGTCACACATGGTCTGGTCATCACCCAGAGGTCTTGTTATTCATTTTGGTCTTCAGTTTTCCTAAGATTACTGTGCACCACTCGTTTTTACTTATTTATTAGTTTGAAAATAATGTGTGGCTGGGAAGACAGTGAAATCTGGAAACTAGGTGTTTAGGCATAAACTTTGGTCTATTCAGATCAAGAAAAAAATTGACACAATCTTCATGCCAGATGCTTTGGTCCCACTGGGGACTTCCCAAGTCTGTTCAGGGGCAGTTGACGAAAAGTGACATTGTGACCTTGTTAAGCTGCTTCGATGGTAGGATGGGTACCAAGCCCCAGCGTTGCCTGACCCTGCCTGTGACAGGACGCTGTTTCTATGTACTCTTCTTTGAGTGGGCAGCAGAGAGCTGGAACAATCAAGAAGAGTGCCCAGGCCCTGAAAGTTGAACTGTGATTTTAAAAACAAGGACTGAAACAGAGTATGGTGGCTCACACCTTTAATCCCAGAACTGGGGAGGCAGAGGCAGGAGGATCCCTGGAGGTTGAGGCCAACCTGGTCTACATAGCAAGTTTCAGAAACCAGGGCTACGTAGAGAGATCCTGTCTCACGTAAATAAAATGTTGCTGTTTTGTATACACTCGGGGTACAAATGTTCATTCTGTAAATTCAGGCCTCTCTTGTCTTTTTTACCTTCATTTGGGTTCTGGAGTTAAATTCCACTTGCTAGGTATATTCACTGACAGCAAAGTGCCTTATTTGTTTATTTACTTACTTACTTACTTACTTACTTATAAACAGGGTTTCACTATGTAGCTCTAGTTGTCCTAGAACTTGCTAGGTAGACCAGGCTGGCCTGCCTGTCACTAAGATTCACCTGTCTCTGTACCCCTGAGGCTGAGGGCCACTACACCAGCTTCTCTCTTTTTAAGTAAAGTATTCTGTCTCTCACCGCTTCCAGCCCTTAGACTCTCCCTTTGTTGGATCTTCCCTTCAACTTGGATTCATGCTCAAAATACTCTCCATTCTTTGGTTTGTTCGAGTCAGGGTCTTCTATAGCCCAGGGTGGCCTCAAGATGACCCTAAACTGAGCCCCTCTGGATCCCACAGATTTTTCTCCATTCTAATCAGCAAACTGAAGCGATCTTCCCTCCCTCCCTCATTCCCTGCTAATGGCCTCCTGGGAACAGCAGCTCTGCCAGGTGGGGGGAAGCCCTGCTCTTCTTCTATATTATCACTTTCAACTTCACCTCCCACCTGCCCACACCCCCACTCCCTCCCCTCACCCCCCATTGTTGCAGTCACTGTCCCAAGCCAGGAGATTTTTTTCCCCCTCTCTTGGACTATTCCAGTAACTTCCTAGCCTTCCTCTGCCTCTCCCTCTTTAGCACATTGTGCACAAAAAGGCACAGGAATTTTCCAGCCGGATCACCAGCCAGCTCAAGAGGCCTTAAAATGTATTCTCCATCACTGACAGAATAAGATGAAGTCCCCATCTCCCTTCAAAACAGTGGAGCTGGACCTACTTCTCTGAGTCACTGCTAAGACTATTTTCATGATTTCAGAAAATTACTTACTAGGTTTATTTCTTTTGTGTCTCTGAGTGCTTTGCCTGCCTGGACGTCCATGCACCATTTACATGCCTGGCAGTAGAAGAGGCCACCAGATTCTTTGGAGCTGGAATTACAGATGGTTGTGAGCCCCCATATAGGTACGGGGACCTCAGCCTGGTCCTGGGCAAGAGCAGCCAGCACACCCACACACACACCCCTTAGTGTTCCTTTCCTGTTTTGAAATACAGTCTTGTTAAGTGACTCTGAAGGTGGTGTTCCTTCTGGTGGTCTTCCTGCTAGTCTCCTGAGTGCTAGGATGCACCACCCTGCTGTCTGGCAGGAATGTGTACCTACACAAAGGTACTTAAAGCTGTGCCCCTCCTCCTCATTTGATAGCCCTCCTGTATTTGCCACATCTTGCTTACTGCTTTTGCCCAGCCCCAAAGCAGGACCTTCCCTAACCGTTGTTCTGCTACCCTAGGCAAGAACTAAAACCCAGGTGCAAATGATCCAGCAGGCTTTAGTCAGAGCAGTGTGTTCTGGAAGAAGGGGAAGACTCATCACGGAGCAAGAAGACCTCACAGAGCCTGCTTGCTCATCCATGAAATGAGGGCCGTCCCCATGCTTCTAGGGGCGGGCAGAGTGTGAGAAAAATAAACGAGAAAAGCACGTGGTGTGCTTAGCATAGGGCCTGACTCATAGCAGGCCACAATAAACAATGGGCATTCTGACTGTGGGCCATCTAGGTGGCTTCCAAGCTGTTTTGATGTTAAAGGTGAAGCTAGCTTTTAATTCTCAAATTAGTTCTTTTACTTCTCAAATTTTTAATTAAATCTTGTTTCGCCAGGCGGTGGTGGCGCACGCCTTTAATCCCAGCGCTTGGGAGGCAGAGGCAAGTGGATTTCTGAGTTCGAGGCCAGCCTGGTCTACAGAGTGAGTTTCAGGACAGCCAGGGCTACACAGAGAAACCCTGTCTCGCAAAACCAAAAAAAAAAAAAAAAAAAAACAAAAAAAAAAACTTGTTTCTAGAACCAACAAGCTGTAATTATTTACTTATTCATTCAGCCATTCATGCTTCTGTCATTTACTCATCAATCACTTTAAAAGATTTCTTTTTCAAAGTTGTGTGTGTGTGTGTGTGTGCGTTCACACATGAATGCATGTTTCCCCGGAGACTAGAGGTATGAGACCCCATCATTACAGAAGGCTGTAAGCCACTTGAGGGAGTGTCCTTACATACTTTTAACCTTTGTGCCATCTTAAAAATTATGTATTCTCTGCCAAGTATACAATAAATGCTGGCAAATGCTACTGAATGGTGCTAGCAAGATGTCTCTACAGGTGAAGACACTTTGTCCCTGAGCCTGGTGACCTGATAACCTGAGTTTGATCTCAGGATCCACATGGTTAAAAGACAGAACTGACTCTTGGAAGTTGGCCTCTGACCCCCAAGTGCATCCCATCCATCCATCCATACATACATACATACATACATATATACACACACAAATAAATACACGTAGAAAGAAATGGAGTGCTATTCAGTGAATAATGATATTAGGTATCTCTGGGGAAATGCAGACTTGGGAGCTATGTATTCCTTCACATGGGCATTAAATGTCCTATGGCTAGGATCAAGTCATCAAGCTAGATGTTCAAGGTGTAAATCCAACCACGTAGTGGTTCCTAATGTAAGGGCCCATGATTTGCTGAAGAATGATGCTCCGGACTCAAATAGTGTGTAAACACAAAGAATGTTTTATTCTGCAGAAGTCCAGCATGCTACAAAGCATCTACAAAAAGAGAGACCCCAAAGTGAGCTCACAGGCCCAATTTAAATAAAGCACATTGGAGGAATTCTGGTGATGGGATAGGGGACTAGTAGGTGACCTCTATCTTAATTTTGGCTCTATCTCTAGGGACATTCCAGAACTATTGCTGGCGGGGGTGGGGGTGGAAACATTGCTGGGGAAGTCTGGAAACTGCGGCTGACCCATTGTCCTTGCCTCAGGCCAGGTGTCAGGCAGCTTCTGAGGCCTGGACTTGCCCAGGTCTTGGAAACAGGGATTTAGGCCTCGTCTCCTGAACTGCCAATTCAAAGCCTGACATAGAGTCAGCCCAGCCTTCTCAGTAACACAACCAAGAAAACACAGATTTCTCTAAGATTCCTCTAAGCCTTGACATTTGTGACCTCCTCCAAGCAGGTAGGCATTCCAACCCAAAGGGAAAACCTCGAGGTGTTGGAATTCTG
Organism: Montemys delectorum; assembly: GCA_019843815.1. Taxonomy (NCBI): domain Eukaryota; kingdom Metazoa; phylum Chordata; class Mammalia; order Rodentia; family Muridae; genus Montemys; species Montemys delectorum. Next base: position 4,708 of record JADRCD010186246.1, on the reverse strand, counting down.
TTTCCCAGTTTCCTTCCTTGGTGTCTAGTCTCATCTCCCATAGAGTCTAGCCTTACCTCTTTCGCTGAGAACGCTTCCTTTCACGAGCACAAGCAGAAGTTAATGATTCTCACCTTTGTGGCACCAGCGAGCAGATTTCTGTTACTGTGCAGATCACTCAGTATCCAGGGCACCTCTCTCTCTATTTGCCCTCCACAAGGACTGGCTTACACTGTTCCTGTGTCCTACCTATGGCACGCACACACCCTGGCTTTTGCTGGTTTTGTACATGTTTGCTTAAGGAGCTCTTGAATCTACTTCTCATTCCATCCTTCCCTTTAGTCTCCTGGAGCACTTAGTCTATTGGGTTTCATCGCAAAACTATTTCCTGGGGGTAAAGGGAGAGAGGTTCGGTACTTACTAGCACTGCCTACTCTTTGTAGAGCACCTGGGCTTGTTTCCCAGAATCCACATGATATGACAGCACACAATCATCCCCAATTCCAGTTCCAAGGGATCTACAACATCTGTCCTCCACAGGTACCAGGTATACACATGGTACACAGACATAAAGATACATAAAAGACAAATGCCCTGAATCCACCAGATCCCTCTCATCTAGTTGTCCCCACATTCTTTCTGATACAAGTGTCTTTGTTGACCTGTCTCCTGCTGTAGTTCTAACTCTGGCTTCCTGTGACCCTTTTGTCTCCCTCCCACAAAGGGCTCTCTGGTTTACAGCTCCTCTATCTCACTTGGGACTCCTGCAGCGTCAGTCCCTCCCTCCTTATTTTGTAGGTTTCCAAGAAACAGACTCCTACGGAAGAACAGGAGGAAGGATTGCAGCCCCAAAGGGGATAGGAACTCCACAGGAAGGACAATGGAATCTACTAACCAGTAGTTCCTTGGGGCTCTGAGAGACTGAACACTAACCAAAGAACATACATGGGCTGGACCTAGGCCTCTCTGCACATATGTAGCAGATGTGCAGTCTGGTTTTCATGTGGGTCCTGAACAACTGGAGTGGGGGCTATCCCCAAAGCTGTTGCCTATGTGTGGGCTATGTTCTTCTAGCTGGGCTGCCTTGTCTGACCTCAGTGGGAGAGGATGCACCTAGTCTCACAGAAACTTGAAGTGCCTGGATAGGGGGATAGTGGGGGGGGGGCACCCAATCAGAGGAGAAGGGGAGAGGGGAAAGTATTGTGGGAGGGACTGACTGGGAGGAGGCAATGAGTGGGATGTAAACTGAGTAAGGAAAAAAGAAAAAAAAAAAAAAAAAACAGACTCCAGACCTCACCCTGCTGTCTCTCATGAGATCTGGTTTTTCTAAAATCCTCATCAAAAGCTCAAATTATTTTATTTCTTCATTTGCTTGCTTGCTTGTCATTTGTCTCAAATAAGCTTCAGGAGAACAGAACAAAGATTATGTTCCAAGTGCCTAGAATGTTCTAGCCAAACATTTACAAGGATTCTAGTCCTAACTATCTTAATTTGCATATCCTTTAACTTTTCTAATTTATTCATTTTTATTTGCTTGTTTTTATTTTATTTTAGAGAAAGGATCTTACTACGTAACCTTGCCAGGTCTGGAATATACTATATAGACCAGACTACCCTCAAACCCACAGAGATCTGCCTGCTTCTGCCTCCCTTGTACTAGGATTAAAAGCTTTGCCCTTTAATCATGACCTGGCTTGATTGATTCCTTCATTTTAACTTGCAAATAGTTTGACTTCCCAAACTGAAGAGGTGCCTCAGTAGGGCCTCTCCTACTCTCTACACCCAACCTTCTGCCCTACTTCTTCCATAACTGCCATGGGAGCAGATTCTCTCTAGACTTCATCCACAAAGCATACCCAAAGGGAGCAGGAGTGACTGGTGTTCTCAGTGACCTTCTATGCTATTGCAGGGGCAGATGACCCTGTTCTTGGCTGTTTCAAGCTGTTCTTCCAGAATTTTGTTCTGCACAACACAGTCCTTTAAGCTGCTCTGGTAAACACGAAATTAAAAGTGTTTGTGATCTTCTTCCTCTTATGTACTTCTTGGGTTTTGGGCAGTGTTCCACCCCTGAGGTGTATGGATCACACCTGTGAATTACTATTGTGTGTGCGCCATGTGGTGATGTGTCTATGTGCATATGCAGACACTCACCCCTGGTGGTAGGGGTAGAGACTAGGGATTCACAACTGATGCCTTCCTCAATCACTTCTCTATCATTTATTATTTTTTTGAAATAGGGTTTCTCTGTGTAGCTCTGGATGTCCAGGAACTCACTCTATAGACCAGGCTGGCCTCTGCTTCCCCAGTGATGGGATTAAAGTATGTGCCACCACTACCACCAGGCTCATTTATTTTTCTAAACAGGGGCTCTCTCTGTACCTGAAATTCACTGGCTAGACTGGCTGGTCAACAAGCTCCAGAATCCACCTGTCCCTTCCTGTCAGCACTAGGGTTATAGATATGTGTCACCCTGCTCCACGCTTTACGCACTAAGCCATCTCTCTAACCCTGTAATAACTACTCTTTCTAATCCAATCTTCCAAATGACTAGAACAGAAATGGAGTCATACTCTTTCAAGAATCTTGGCTAAGTAGAGGAGAGAAAAAGAAAGTGGTTGTGAAAGGGAGAACAGCCTTGACAGTTATTCTAGAGTGTAGTGGGTCAGAGCATGGTTGGATACTCAATGTGGCCTTAGAGTTTAGAACAGTAAGGAGACAAAAGAGTTACAAAGCAGTGAGTAACATCTCTGCATCCTCTGTAGGGTCTTGCTGTCATAATCCAGACAGCACTTAAGTGCCCAGGCACGCCATTGTATATAACCTATGCACATACTGTTGTGTAAGTCATCTTTACATCACTTATGTCTAATACAATGTGAATGGCGTCTAACCAAATGCTATATTTTGTTGTTTAGAGAATGATAATGAAAAGAGGTCTGTAGGTGCTGAGTACTGGTGCAATTGCTTTTTCAAATACGTTTAACTTCACATAGTTGACCCCAAAGATATGGAACCCACAGTTGGAGAAGGCAAAAATGTTTCAAATGAATGACCAAATAAACGGTTTGAGGAACAGGCTTTCAGAGAAGGTGGGAGGACTGCAGTAAAGTATCCAGACAAAATACAGGACATCCAGTTAAACTGAAATTCCATGTAAATAATTTTCCAGTATAAATATATTTTAAATATTGACTTATGAGACTTAGAGATATAGCTCAGTGATAGAACACTTGACTAGCATGTGTAAAGCCAAAGGTTCCATTCCCAGAAATGAAAAACCTTTGAATTGTCTTGCAAGGTGGTTCTGCTTGGCCTGGAACCTGCTATGTAAACCAAGCTAACTTCAAACTTGTAGTGATCCTTCTGCCTCTGCCCCTTGCTTGGTGGAACTCGGGTCTGTACAGCAGCATTCCTGCTGTGATAATACAAACGAAATAAAGGACACCCCCCCCCCCAGAGGGGCATAACAAATGGCTTTCAAGAGAAAATTAAGTATACTTTGAGACCTTTAAGATGAGTCAGAATTAGCCAGAGAAATAAGGAAGGGCTAAGAATAGAATACAGAAAGCCCACAGACAAAATGGAATTTGACAGAGTTGGTAGGAAGTGGCTCAGCTTGGATGAAGAATAGAATCATAGAGAAAGAAGAGGCTGGGCGTGGTGGTGGCAAGGGTCATGAGAAGCCTTGTGGGTCAGCTAAGAAGTTTGCTCTTTATCCAGTGGCTACAGAAAATCATAAAAGCAGGTGGTGAAACTCAAGTGCTTTCAGGGACAACCAGGTGACAAACAGGAGTATGGTACCAGGGGTAGTGGGGACTGCAAGACTCCAAGAGGGTATGGCTCCTGAAACACTGCCAGAGTCAAATGTTAAAACCTTTACCCCAGGAGTGTCACGTGTTGTGTGATACTATTCCTGGGAGATGGGAGCAAACGTGGATTTACACAGATAGAGAATTGACAGCCCATCCAAGTAAGAATACCACCAAATTTGGTGAGCCAATGACTTTTTCTTGGGATATAAGACTCTGTCGAGCCTTAGCTTACTGGAGACTCCCTGAGTAAACCATGTGGAGCCTGGATCAATAAAAAAAGCAAAAGGATTTTATTGCTCCAGTGCACTGGGGCCATCCCAGACCCAAAGGAGAGGTGACAACCCTGCACAGCTTGATCAGTGAGCTTTTATACACTTTCAGGGCAGCAGCCTTTAGGCATAATGTGATTGGCAGAACAGTGTGGCTTTTTAAACTGATTGGTCTTCAGAGAATGAGGTGGCAAGGACTTCCCTTGTCTGAAGGTGGACAATGATCTGTCCTGTGGAATGTGTCTCCACCCAAAGGTCTGTTTGCACTCTGAGGTCTGAGGACTGTTAATTAGCTTCTCCCTTCCAGAGAGGCAAGTGCTCCATGACCTTCCCAAAGTTCCTGAGCTGACCTTTTCAGGGGTTACTATAAGGAGTATGGGTGAGGGGTTCTTAATAACAGTTGACTCAAGGCTGCTTTGTCATCAAAAGTCCACTCCAGCATAGGTAATGGCTCACAAAAGCTGGAACCCTAAAGTGACTACACTAGAGAGGTCAGAGAGTCTCTTTCATGGAGTTCAGTTGGTCTAAACTTCTTCCAGGGAGCTCAGCTGGTCTCCAACTCCTCAGCATATAATCTTGGGGAAAGAGGGACCTAGTCCCTCTACTTCTAGTCCCTAGTACTTCTGGCCAGTTTCAGGGACTTCCTAA
>JADRCD010186241.1:0-11706 GCA_019843815.1 Montemys delectorum | reverse complement strand
TCCAGGAGAGCCACCTACAGATGGAGATACAACACTGAAGCCTTCCCCTGTGGTGCTGCTTAAGCACAAGGCAGAGAGGAGGAGGAGGAGGAGGAGGAGGAGGAGGAGGAGGAGGAGGATCCCTTCAGGGTCGGAGCCTGGGTCTCTGCTGCTAACCTTGACATGAGGCTCAGGCTGGGGCTTACCTTGTGCTGTTGAGGGTCATAAAAGAAATTGGACCAGTTGGGGTCTGTCTGCATGACATGGAACTCAAACAGCTCCCTCAGGCACAGCACCAAAATGTTGTAGCAGATCTGGGGATGGGATGGGGACCTAGGTCAGGCAGCACAGACTAAAGTCTTGGCCTCTTGAATCCGCCCCCAACTGCTCCCAGTGTGTGACCCCAAGAGGAAGAGGCAGTCACTAGCCCTTGTCCACGCCCCCAAGGGAGGGCTCAGGGTCTCTGTTCACACCATTGGGTTCCCAGCACAGCAGGTCAGCATGCTTGGGCGCACCTCATTCCTCACTTCCTGGCTCAGCCCTTCTGCCTGGTCCAAGGGGAAGCCTGTTATGAGCTCTGTGGTCAGCACATGGGGGCTGCACAGCTCATCCACAATCTCAGGCACATAGAAGAAGGGGTGGTCCTTCAGCAGCTCCCTGTGTGGAGAGGGAGCTCACATCCAGTCTTGACCCCCCCCCATGGACCCCAAACGGAGAGCCCACCACAGGGAAACCTACTCTGTAGTGGGGAGGATGTGGCCACACCCTGGCCCCAGGGCCATCCACCCTTACACACAGATGTGCCTGCCCACTTGGGTGCCCCTCAGCCTCCCAGGATCTTCATGCGAGCCACACCTGAACTTCTTGGCATAGGCAGCCTCCCGCTGGTAGTCACATTCAAGGGTAAGCTCCCGTCTCAGCACGTCAATCAGGTGCTCAGGGAACAGGCCTGTGGCAGAACTGGGGCATCAGGTGGGAGAAGGGGCACTTGCAGGGCTGTCCCCTGGCATTCCCAGAACCAAACCCAAGTGCCCACCAACCCCTCCCACACCTCATGCCTATGGCCCAGCCTGACCTTCTGGAAGCATGTTACTCATGTTGAGCACAGCCATGAGGTTGTTGACATCACTGTTAATGCTCTGGGCCACACCAGGGTACTGCCAGGAGAGAAGGAAGTTACCTAGGGAGGCAATAAGGCAGGCTGTCCCTGCCTATTAGCCTCCCAGCCATATCTGGCCAGCTTGTATGCAACAAAGCCAAGAGTAAAGGTTGCTCTCCATTTCTCCTCATCCTATCCCAGAAAAAGCCACCGGCTCCAGCCTGGCCCCCAGAAGGCCATTGTGCACCAGGACTGTGAGAGGCAGCTCTGTCCCTCTAACTCCTCGCCTAGCAAACACTCCTAGCACCCAGTGCAGCCAGGTGCTAAAAACAGAAAGACGAGTGTCTCCGGAGACATGGGAAAGGCCCACACAGAGCCATCTACCTGGATCTTCATGGCCACCTCACGGCCACCCTTCATGCGGGCCAGGTGCACCTGCCCTATGGAGGCAGCTGCGAAGGGCCGCTCTTCAAAGTACTCCAGCTTGTCCCTCCAATGGGGGCCCAGGTCATTGTTGAGGGTTTTCTGGAAAGAGGCCAGGGAAGACAGGAGTACAGCCTGGTTACCTGGGGTACTCTAATATGCCCAGCTTGCCCCACAGCTTGCTCCTAGATGCCCAGGGTTGAGCAGCGGTTCCCCGGCCCACCTCCTGCCAGCCTCACCGTCATCTGCTTCAGTGGCATGAAGTCAGCACTCTGCCTCACCCGCTCAAAGATCTTAGCCAGGTGAGGGTTGATGAAGGCGTCATCTGAAAGACAAGAGAGGTCAGAGTGGGGCTTCCGTCAGGGATGCGCACAGGCCAGCGGGACTGCCCAGGTACAACATACAGGGCCATCAAGCTTTCCCCTCTGTTATCCTGGGACTCAGACACCATGACACACTCAGCCTCGGCTTTCTCCTGGCACAAAGACTCCAGACTGGGACTGTAATGGGGACAGGGGGCTTCTCTGCTGAGCACACTAGTAAGATACCAACCAACATAAGGCACAGCCTTTAGATGGAGTTCACCACAGCTTCCCCTCCCCAGGAAGCAACATTTTTATAAGTAAGACTAGACTTAAAGTGCCCATAGTTTGACTGTGTATCCTTCCTGCCTAGTGTAGCACTGCATGGGCTATCATGAACACACCTGTGGGTGGTTTAAGTGACAATGCCCCACGTAGCTCATATATTGAAATACTTAGTCCCCAGCTAGTGGAACTGTTTGGGAAGGATTAGGAGATGTGTCACTGGGGGTGGGCTTTGAGGTTTCAAAAGCTCAAGCTATTGCCAGTTAGGTCTCTCTTCCTCCTCGTCCTCCTCCTCCTCTTCCTCTTCCTCCTCTTCCTTTTCTTCCTCCTCCTCCTCCTCCTCCTCTTCCTCCTCCTCCTCTTCATCCTCCTGCTCTTCCTCCTCTTCCTCCTCCTCCTCTTCATCCTCCTGCTCTTCCTCCTCTTCCTCCTCCTCCTCCTCTTCCCCTTCCCTCTCCCCTTTCCCCTGGTTTCCCTCTCCCGCCCCACCCTCTGCCTCATGTGTGTGGATTAAGATGTAAGCTCTCAGCTACTGTACCATTGCCATGGCTGCCTACTGCCATGTTCTCTGCCATGATGGTCACAGACTCAAACTCCTCCTCCTCTGAGTTGTCTTAGTATGACAAGTGTCCTAGCATCCCCATGTGCTTGCTTTTTCAGAAGACCTGGGAGCGCTAACAGCTGAGACACCAACACAGGCCCTTACATGTTTTCCCAGACTGAGCCCTGCTTGCCCTTGGCCCTGTGGCTCAGCTCCTAACCTGCCAGCCCACTGCGTTCTCCTTCATTTAAATTCTCAGGCACCACACCACACTAGGTGTGCTGTGAGTACTACTGGGCTTCAGTTATGTGCTGTCCACACACCTTCCAAAAGTCTGTGCCCAGCTACATGGCCCCCAGGCAGTACCCTACATCCAGCACCACCCCAGGAGTTGAACTGGTCAAAGAGTAAGCCCACCTTGTGCTCACACCTTCCCACTTAGAGCTACTGCAGAGCTCAATGCGGCTCCTCCTCCTTGCTCTGCCAGCCTAGTCTCTTCTCCCTACCCGCTCTCTCTGAGGTCACACACCGGTCCCCAGAACTGAACTGCAAGCTCTTCTACTAGTTCCCAGTGACCAGTAGAGCAGGCTAGGTGGCGGGACCAGGCTGCCATGCTTAGAGACCACCTCTGAGTTTCTCAAAACACCCACCTGAGGCAAGAAACATGCCCCTGTTTGAAGATGACATAAACACTCCAAGTCACAGACTGCCACAGCAGCTCCGTTCCCACACCTAGCCACTCTGCCCGCCACTACCCCCATTTTGATACCCATAGCTGGTGCAGGACTGAGCCCTCCACTCACCCTGGATGCTCAGCATCTGGCCCAGCTTCAGTGCGGCCCCACGCACCTTGCACAGTGTACTCACAATGCGCTCTGCGTTTGCCTCTGACAGGAAGGGGCTGGAATCCAGCACGGCTTTCTTCCCTGTGGGACAGGAGGGGTCAACATGCATTCAGGGTTTAGGAAGGGTGCCTGGAAGAAACCTTCACGATGCCTAGGTATAGGAACTCAGGCAATAGACACAATTGTTAGGTGTCCACAGAAACAAGAAGGAAATTTCAAATCCCTATGCACATCCTCTATATCCCTCCAAAGCCTGGGAGGCCTCCCCTACTAGTGGGTCAAGTCTGGTAGGGGGGCTAGGAGAAGACAAGCAAGCCTCTAGCCTACTTGTCCTGGCTGATGAGTCTCTGGGTCTGTGCACTGTGCCACATGGGTCTTGGCTGCAGTGAGGACTCCATCATCAGGGTCAAGGGTGTCTTTGGGTATTGTTTCTCCCTTCTGCCCCACAGCTTGGCACAGCCAACTGGCCCAAAGACAACCCCTTCTAGGATACAGAGTGGTGGCAGCAGCTGGGTGATGACTCCAGGGAGCTGACAGTGCCAAATGCATCCTGCTGCCAGCCACCAGCATGGCCAAAGGGCACCATTGCTTCTAACCACATGCCACATCCACCCTGTGGCAAGGGAGGAACACAAACAGGAGTCTAAGCTGCCAGGTCTCTATGCCCTCCTCGGCCCCTCAGCACCTGGCAGCTCCTTCAGCACAGAGCCATGGGCCTGGAAGGCCAGGGAAAGAGGACTTAACAATTGCCCTTGTATCAGGCAAAGCCTGGCCTGCTTCTGGCAGGCCAGAGAAGGAGGCTACCATGGGAGAAGAGTTGTAGAGCCCTCAATTGCCAGCCCCCAATGACAGACACACTGGGGGCTTAGGCTCACTCCTTGGTCCAAACAGAAGGACAAGACATGCAGGGTAGAAGGGTCAGTCCACAGAAGTCTGGGTATTCCAAGACCCACTTAAACCCTGGTGGAAGACCAATCCAGGACAAGTGGGCCCAGAAGGGACCCTGGCAATAGCAAAAGGCAGCACCAAGAGTGGGGCAGCCCTGCCCTGGTCCCTCCGCCCCAGGACCCGGGATTAGAAGACAGGAGTGAGAACACAGGCAAGGCCTCTAACTACAGGACAGAGGGAAACTGTGGCTCACCTATAGACAACCCTCCCCTTCAACTGAGCCCCAGCTCCTGGCACTTGGAGATGGTGTCGGGCCCAGGGTGGGCTGATCCTCACAGGCTTGAGACATGTCCCCTACGCAGAATGGCCTGAACCAAGCAGAACAAGCCAGAAGCATAGTGGTATGCCCAATGCAGGACAGGGTCTCCCAAGCAGAGCTTGCTAACTGGACAGTACCTTCAAGGTCAGGGCACTGTAGGCATATCAGGAAGTCAGAGCAGGCAGATCTCCCAAGGCCATTGACTGGCCAGCGCCTCAGGACCCACTGGCAGGGCTAAAGGAACTCAGTCACTAGAGTCTCTGAAAAAGGACACCAGCTATGCCCTTGAAGGCAGGCTGGCCTCTTCTCCTCTAAGACAAGGTAGGGTGGAAAGCAGCTGGCAGGGGGTACTGGGTCTTGGGAAAGCTAGCCTCTCATCCCAAAGCACTTAAGCACCAGCAGTAAAAATACCCTTGCTAAATCCCTGTTCTCGGTCCTTCCAAGGACACCCAGGACATCCGTCCTAGGACTGGAACCTGAGAGTTCGGTGAGGGAAGGGCTGCCTGGAAGCTGGTACACCCCCTCAGGCCCCAAGAGCATGGCCCATGAGTACCAAGAGGTCCCATGAATGGGTGTGAGAGCCATGAGGAACCTTCATGAAACTGCAGTTCTTGAGTGGGACCAGAACCTCAAATGCACTTGGAAAATCCACTAACAGGAATCCCTAATGGCTCTGCTGAGTAAACTCCCAGCCAGCTACCCTCTGAGGGGCTCACACAGCATCCCATGGTTCCTTCCTCAGCCAGAATCCAAGAATCAGGAAAGCACTCAGTTTTGGTGGGGCCTGAATGCAGAACATTCTCTAGATTGTACAGCCACAAGTGGTCACTGAGCTTGTGCTCCAGGCAAGCCTGATGGGCCAGATCCTGGAGGCAGTGATCAGAGGTGGTATGACCTCTGTCTCAGAGACAATAGGCTCTGGAATAGTCCCAGCCTCTCTGAGTCGTGTTCAATGAAGGAATGACACAATGTGTCTGTCCCGAGCCTTACATCCTTACCCACAGGGTCAGAGGGGCTCTGCTTTAACCCCGACAGATTACAATTCAGAAGGTCCTCAGGAGCAGAGCAGGAGAGGAAAGGAGGGTCCCCAATGAAGGAGCTAGAGATGGGACCCAAGGAGCTCAAGGGCTTGCAGCCCCTTAGGACAAACAACAATATGAACTAACTAGTACCCTCAGAGCTCCCAGGGACTAAACCACCAACCAAAGAGTACACATGGGGGACTCATGGCTCCAGCAGCATATGTATCAGAGGATGGCCTAGTCGGTCATCAGTGGGAGGAGAGGCCCTTGGCCCTGTGAAGGTTCTATGCTCCAGTGTAGGGGATTGACAGGGGCAGGAAGCAGGAGAGGGTGGGTTGGTGAGCAGGGGGAAGGGGAGGGAACAGAGTTTTTGTTTTGGTTTGGTTTTTTCCCCCCAGAGGGGAAACCGGGAGAGGAGATACCATTTGAAATGTAAATAAAGAAAAAATCTAATAAAAAAAAAAGGGGGAGTGGGCATGCAAGCAAATATGGAGATGCATATGCTGGTGGTGGGCCTGCAGAGGGAGCCAGAGGGGCTGGGAGATCAGCTGGGGCTGAAGGAGGGAGCCATCTCCAATTCTGCAATCCTCCAACTCTCTAAAGCAAGTCAGTCTACCAGTCACTCAATCCCAGGAACTACATTTCAGGGGGCTCCTGCAGTCAGGACATGGGCTGGTACCTGGTGGCTGACATTCCTGGAACAGACGTGGGCTAGACACTGATGGGCTAGACCTTCCAGAATCCTCCACCCTTTCTACGCAGGGGCCTGCTCACCTGTGGAGTTCTCAGAACGCAGACTCTTCTTGGCAACTTCAGCCAATGCCCCAATTCCCAGACCTACAGCCAGACCTGGAAGGGTAAGAAAGCAGGTGCCTGAGTGGCTGGGACCACCCAGCTACCCGGCCTGGTGAGCAGCAGAGAGATACCATTGTAGTACACTGACATTCCCAACAGGGAGGAAGTAAGAACCCGCACTGGTGGTTGTAGAACAGTCAACTCTGGGTAAGTGCTTCCTGCGAGTTTGCACAGCTCTTACACATCGTCTGTGACAACCCACACTCATGAAAACACAGGCAGACTCCATACTGGGAGGGACCAGCACAAATGGGAAGATGGAGTCCTGGCAATACAACTATGGAAGACAGTCAGTCACTCACTCAAGTCTGCAAGAGCATCCAGTAGTCTTGAATTTTCTAATTTATCGCTGTATCGATATAAAAGAGATAGCAGTAAAACCTGGGATGTTCCACACCCGCAAAACCACGGGGTGCCCCAGCTGAAGTCCCTGGGGCCAGAACAGACCCCTCCCACCTCCCCTCCCATGCTAGTAGCACTGACAGTGACTGAGAACAACAGCCCTTGGGTCTTCCCTCCCAGCAGGCAGTAAACCTGGGAGCCTGGCCCATGGCCCACACCTTCCAGGAAGCTCCCTTCTCAAAGGCTGTACAGGACAGGCATACCACTCAGAGACAGGGTAAGGGGTATGAAACTGTTCTCTAGCCTTTATGCAATAATAACACATTACAGAGAAACGCTGGATTTGCTGAAAACTTATAAAAAGAAATTTAAGCTGTGTGTGGCCACACGTGCTGTCATGGTGGCATTTTGGAGGCTGAGGCACAAGGTCAACCATAGTTCAAGGCCACCTATGGATGCCAAGCAAATTCCAGGATATCCAGGAGTGTATATGGTGACCCTGTCTCAAAAAAAAATCACTCAAGTAATTTTTTAACCGCTTTTTAATTAAAAGGTAAATTCTTTTACACATTTAATACTACATTTATCTGCCACTAGGTGGCAGTGCATGCCCTACTTTGCCCACCCTAACAGCAGCTCCTACCTCAGAGGTCACTAAGAATCAAAGGTGTCAAGCGCCCACTCTCTCAGGTCCAAGGCATGGCAACAAAACTGCTTGTTTATTCAAAACAATCATGCCAGTGCTGACAAAGGAAGTCTTGTGTCAACTATATGCATGACTTTGAAGATTTCTGGAGGCCATTTAAAAAAAGGCAAGAAGAAACATGGCGAATGAATTCTAATGCATTTAGCCCAGCATATTTAAACTAGAAATCAAGGTAGAAATTGGAAGCATTTCCCATCTTGAGTGTGCATCATCTTCAAACCCTGTGGGAAGGCGCATGCATAGGACAAATGGGCAGAACAAGCCAAACTGGAAGAAGCCAAAGAGACAACCAGGACATGTTGGTGCCCTGAGACAGGGGCATGTCTGGTGGGGCAGGCACCAGTCCTTTAACACTCCGCCTACCCAGGCCACTCAGGAGGGCACTGGGCACTGGGAGCCAGAGTCCTGATTAAACATTAACTTCCCACCAACTGTCTCTCTCACCTAACTTAGCAAAAGAAAGGTGCACAGCAGGCAGCATTACCCTTCACCAATGCCCCTTTGGAGTCCTCTCAGCTTAGAGCAAGCCCTGAGACAAGGCCACAGAAAAGGCCGGCATCATCCAGCTGCACATACTGCAGGCAGCGCCCTCCTAAGCATACCCCGGCTGGACAGGGCTGTGTCAAACTGTCCCTGCCTGTTTCTGGGCTCCCAGGCAAAGCACAAACTCTACAGTGTGGGGGTGATGGGGACTGTTCTCAAACAAATGCCTGAAGGAGCATTTTAGAGAAGAGGCCTCTGGCTCCTTCATTAGCTGCCTGCCAAGAGAGGGGAGGCCCCTGTGGCAGGCTCACCCAGCCAGCAATCATCATCCTGGCCCCCGCTCCCGTTCTGTGAACCCAGAATAAATTGGCTCCCCCTTCACAGGCCTGGTATAACGGGATTCTTGGAGTCCCCTGCCCAGCTCAGCCTTCATCCAGAGCCAGGTAAACCTGGGATAACTAACTGGGAAGGGGAATTTCAGGCTGGGATTTTTTCTGCCACCTTCAGGTACCCTGCCTCTGTACCCAAGGACCTCACACAGCAAGCACGGCCTCTCCTACTGTGATCTGTGTCTAGAAGGCTTGTTCTCCACATGTCACTGAGAGGAGAGAAACCCTGTGGCAGCCTGACGTTCCCCCTGGCCTGTAATAGCACACTGCCCATACATAGGAAGTTCCTAATACTTCTCATTAGAGGTGGTTTGCCATCAAGGAAGGGAAGTGACAGGGCACAGAACTCTCCTGCAGGCCAAGCAGAGGGACGGTGGGCCTGTTTCCAGGTTGGGAGCCTATTCTGGGTAACTCAGGTCCCTCTGGAGGTCACCAGAGAAGCGGTCACTCCGCTCCCTACCAGTCACCAAGGGTGGAAAAAGCTCCTTCGCTTTTAACACACAGGGGCCTTCGTGAGCAGGCTGGGTGACAGGGAGAGCAGGGCAGTAGGCCACCACTCCTGCTGGTGCTGCTCTGCCTGGTGAAATCCCAGGGCCTGTTTACAACACACGGCTGGAAAGGGCCTCTGCAGAAGCAACTAGACAAGAGCGCTGAGATACCAGGCACTGTAGACCAGGTCCCACCTGTACTCAGGAGGGACCGAGGGTCTTGTGTGTGTGCTAGGCAAGATCTCCACTCCCTCAGCCCTAAACTCCACTTTAATTAATAAACATGGCTCACTCACTCTGCTAAGGAATTCCACAGAGAGCAGACAGACAGATATGGCTAATGTCCTTTGCATGGGTACTAACAGTGTACTTCTAGACAAATCCCTGGCATCCAACAGCAGCCTCATCCCCCCAGGGGCTGCAGCCCAGGAAGAAGAGGAACAAAAAGGAAGAGACAAAGCTCCCTGAGGTGTCTTCTCCCAGGGGAAGACCTATCAGGTCCTCTGCTGTCTATGTGGGAAGATAGGTGCCTACTTATAGGACAGGCAGCTCAGATGTCCCTGCACAAGACAGAGGTCTGCACTCAGCTCCTCCTCTGAAACTGTACAGAACAGCAGACAACCCCAGCATGTTCCTGTCACACTTGGAGGAGAATTTGCTACCCCCATACCACAAGCACCATGACAGACTGCTTCACTACAAATCCAGAACCAGCCAGGGCACACAGCTTGAACCTTCTGAAACCGCCTGTTGTTTCTGCAACAGGTTTTGGCAATGGTGGAGAGAAAAGACAGTAATTGATAGAGATGGACATACAAGAGGACGTACTTGCCAGGAAAGGGAAGATAGAAGGTCTTGGGCCTCCCTGACCAACTCAACACCAGCACCGTCATGACCCCACCAGAACCGCTATGTAGCTAGCCATTGGTCCAGGGCCAGTATGTGAAAGAAGCTAGCGAAGCTATTCTTCTGTTATCTACATTGCCCGGACCTGGGGAGCCTACAGAGGACAGCCAACCCTTTGTAAACTGCACCTCCCGAGACCCACGTCCCAGTGACCTGCTGCAAATGGCCAGCGCTCTCAACCGGACCTCTGCAGATGAGCAGTGTGTGAATGCACTATGTAAGTGTCTTCCCAGAAGAGCACAGGTATGGGAGGGTCAAAGGCTGCTTGCACAAAAGCAAGGGCAAATGAAGTGCCCAAGCCTGCAGCGAACAGCTTTAACTGTCAGCAGCAAAGGGCCACGGTCTGCCAGCATCACTCTAGCAGGCACAGACTGTGGGGTCTAGTGAACAGGTTCCCCAAATGGCTGGTCCCAGAGCAAAGGTCCTCTTCTCTAGGGAGCTAAAGGGCCCAGTGAGGCACCTGTACTCATGACCACTCTTCTTCCAGCAAAGAGTACCCCAGGAACGACACGCCCGCCGACCCGTCCAAGCTGTAGCTCACGGCTAGACACAGCCTCACACCAGCCCCAGGGATTAGCCAAGGTGATACCGGAATCCAGCGACCAGGTCATCACTCATAGGAAAACCCTCAACAGCTACTTCATGGGCAATATTGCCACATGCCACCCAATACTGGGGCATGACTGGATTCCCAACCACTTCCACCTTAATGTACAGTGGCCACCTCCACTCGAACAAACAGGGCAGGGCAGTAGAGGAGGGGCAGCACGGGGTACGTGACCACCTCACCTCCAAAGTTGGCCAACCGCCCAATCCGGGTAACTGGCACCTTCCGCTCCCGAGCCCGCTCACTGAGCTGGAGGGAAAAACAAAAGAGACCTATAGGATTGACAAAACTGACAAATGAGACAAGACAGCCTGAGGCTCATGGTGTCTGCACCTCCCCTCTCCACTCCCGCTGGCAGCACTGTACAAAAAGGCTTCCATGTATTTCTAATATCCCAGCATGGGGTGCGGGGCGGGGGCTGGGGAATGAGGGCCAACACTAGCTCCACTGTGAGTAGAAATTCAACCATGATGCCTCTCAGACCTACCATCTGCTTGTGTGGCTTGCTCTCAGGGCGAGCCTTGGCCTGCCGGGCCTTTTCAATGTCTTCAGCCGTGAGGCCTCCCACAGGGGACTGGTCCTGGTGGAAGAATCTTCGCTGGATGCCATTGGCCAAGAACAAGTCTCTGCAGTCTACCAAGAGCCTTCCGTTGACTCTGCCCATAGGAGAGGTGGCCTGTCCAGAGAGCCCGGCTCCCTTGAAAGGGCCACTGGGAACGTAGGCAGGGGCTGGGCCCTCACTGTGGGCATGGCCCAGGGGTGAAGACAGTGACTGGTCCAGGGAAGAGGCTGCCGAGAAGTCCAGGGAGGCTCCAGCTGCCTGTGGTGTTGAGAACGGAGCTTCGGCTTCCAGATCGTCAAAGTTCTCAGTGGCATATGAATCTTCATGCTTATCCTGACCCTGAGGAGGACAGAGGCCAGTGTGAGGGGCAGGGCTGGTCTGGTAAGGTACTTGCATGTGACTGCCAAGCAGCCCTCTCTAACCCTCCAAAGGATGCTGCCTAAGAGCTTAGGTCCACTTCAGAGCCTAGCAGGTAGCAAACAGCTCTCATATGTTTCCTCTAGAACCCTGCTGTGTGATCTCAGGCAGGATGCTATACACTACTGGGCACCTACTGTAGGCCCAACCAGGGCCAGGGAAGATGCACATGACCATAGCAACAGGCTCCTCATCGACAAAGCAGGGCCAGCACTGAGCCCATGAGGCTTTTAGGAGAGGAACCAGGA
>JADRCD010186238.1:0-10949 GCA_019843815.1 Montemys delectorum | reverse complement strand
TCTCTCTCTCTCTCTCTCTCTCTCTCTCTCTCTCTCTCTCTCTCTCATGTGTGTCCAAATTCTCTTAAATTGAAAGAACTGAATCCTATTTAAGGATTATCATATATAATATAACTATCCAAATGTCAACTCAATTTGAGTTCTTGATTAGATGTACTAACTTCCTAGATTAAAGGACTTTACTTCTCTGGTTATTATTTTCATTTGCAACCAAGTTTATGATTTGAACTCTGTCAATATTTTTTGACTATCAATCACAGAGTTAAGATAAAACAAATTACATTAAAAACATATTACTACATAATTTCTTCATTTTTTTGCTTGTTGCTGATGAGATGTTACCAAAATCTTTCCTAGTAGATTGATTCTTCCACATAGAAGTACAGCAAAGACATGGGGGAAAGGCCTCCTGACAGGACTTAGACATTTGATCCACGGGAGCTATGCTTCACCTGGCCTTGTGATTTAGAAAATCAATGGCATATCAGCTTAGTAGTCACTGATCCATGAGGTAATTGCACCTTCTAATATTTTCAGTGTAAAGCCGCTGCAGTGGGTGAAACCAGTGACCACAGTGTAAAAATTTTTTTATTCTGTAATGAAAGTGAGAAATTCACGTGTGCTCGTGTTTCTGAAGGAAAAAAAATAGTATTTACCTTAGAGAGATAAAGTTAATATGAAATGTATCTTTGTCATATTAAGATAATTATTACTCTGAAAGAGTATTTTTTTTACCATGTTATCAATTATACTTGGAAGCAAATCTTGTATGTATGTTGTAAAGTAATTAATTAGAAAACACTCTAGATTTCAATATGGAGAACTAGGCACTTCATGATGTTATTAAATACGATAAGAAGTGTTCTGCCCCACTTTAGTTGTGCTGCTTAGAGACATCTTAACTAACTAGATAAGAATTCCTCTTTTGGAAGGAGATGGGGTTTAAGTAAATACTAAACAAACCAACTCTTAACTCACTGGGAGAAAGTAAGATTGATGATCTGACAAAACGTTAATTAAGAAAAGGAACATTGCCAAGATTTGCCTGTATAATTCAATCCCACATAATTCAAAGGCAAAATTAATTTACTGTTTCTTATTTGACAACAAAGAATGAGCTTTGTATTGATTATTTTTTTAATGTGTGCACACATAACATGGTAGCGCTCTATAATCGGAACATAGTTATTTAACCCCCGTGCTTTGCATTTCAATTTTCCAAACTCCACAGAGAGGAGAGTATTTCTTTGAAATGAAATAAGTTTGTACTTATTTCTCTAGATTTCTAGGCATATACAAACATCAAATACCAATTTATGCATTAATTAAAGAAATAACCCTAAAACATTTGGCAGTTTTTACTTTGAGCCGTTGCCAGTTACTACAACGCAACATATGCTGAATATTTTACATTCAAGTGATTTATTACAAAAGTCACCAGTGATGGCTGACACGATTTCTGTTTTAGTTTACTTTTCTAAGTATCAGCAGTTTTGGATATTTAGTGCTATTATGTCATATAATGTGGGGTACATTTACCAATTGAATCTTGAAAGACATTTTTTAAGGAATTGTTTCATATTGTGATCATTTCAAAATGTTATTTTTACAAATACTGCCCTTTTTGGTTCTTTTCTGTAGTTCGACAGATTTTTATTTTAAATTCTTACGTTGATGAGAAAGACAAACTTTTTTTTCCAAATGAGTGATTGCAAGTATGGTCTTAAAACAAAATTAATGATAGTTTAGCTCCTGAGTTTCCCATATACATTTATGTACACATTTTTCAGGAATAACTAATTCTGAGACTCTGGCTGTAATGTAATCAGCAATGTAACTTTCAGAGTTGTGTGTAGCTTAAACGATGAAATATCATGGCATAATTTTGAACTCTACATTTCTTAAGTGGGTATTGTATTAATAAAGAGAATATTAAATTGAAGAAAGGACTTGGAAGTTTACTTAATTAGAATCCACCAGAAGTCAAGTTAAGGCAAGAGTTTAGAGTGTGTATATATAAAGGGAAATTGAGTGAGGTAAAGAAGGAGATGGAGAGACAGGCAGAGCATTGGCCCTTTACTGACACCTGGAGTCAAGTGCAAAAGGCTGATTGCTCCTGGGAGAAAGACTTCTGCAATTGTGAGCAATGACTGGGAAGTTCAAAGTGAAGTGGCCTGGGAAGACTTTCTTGATTCAAGAGGAAATTTGTGACCCCATAGGGTGTTTACTCCAAAGTAGCTACTTTTGCCCACATTGGTATGGCTTTCAGAGCAATCTTAAGTGTCTGTGGATAAAAGAAAAGCTTAAGGCACACCTTCTGCACACAAAGGACACACTATGCACCCAGGGAAGGTACCACAGTGGTATGCCTGGGACTAGGTAGAAGAACTCAACTGCAGGGGACTTTAATTGCTTGACTCTTAGAACAACAGGGCCAATAAGTGGGAGAGGGTGGGGTGGCAGGCATGGGGAGGGGGGAGGCAAAAGGGGTTTGTTCTTGTTGTTTTTGTTTGTTTGTTTGTTTGTTTTTTTGGAGGAGAACCTGGGAAAGGAAAAATTTACATGTAAATAAAGAAAATATCTAATAAAAAAAAATAAATTAAAAAAAAGAAGAGGAAAGCAAAAACTCCTGGCACAGGGAATGAGAAGTGTTTGAAACCAAAACAATTTCTTTCTTCATATCTGAGTAAGTATTTATTTATAATAAGTGTTGATTCCTTAACATAATTTATTCAAACACTTATTTATGCTTAGCTATTATAATATGGCCCACAGCTAATATAATACAGTACCTTAAAAGCAACAACACACCTTGGACTTGTATTTTTTCTGATGGATTGAGTATGTGCTCATGGAAAGAAGATGAAAATTAATCTCTTAATCTCTTAGAATATGTCTACACTTGACCAGTAAGACCTTTCTGATTGTTTTTGAGATTTTAAGATGGAAAGAGTACTAGATTTCATAATAAGCCTAAGTGCTACACAATATTTTATGATTTATTTATTTCATATTTATCAATGTGAAATTTTCAGGTGAAAATTTTTAATTTACTTTCATGTAAAGCATCCCGTGCCCCCACTTAGGTTTGTGGGATTTTTAAGACCAGCTTTATTTGCATTCTAAATCAATCTCTGCCATAGCTATGACTTAACCTCCAAATCAAACATATGCTGGGTCAGCATTTTAAAATGATGCTTTAACCCAAATATTATTTAAATGTATTTATATTAGTTTTATGTGCTTTTTAAAAATATTTCCTGCATGAACGTCTTTGTGACAGTGTCAGGTCTTAGAGTTACAGACAATTGTGAGCCAGCACATGGGTATTGGGAAATGACTGGACGGACGAGCAGTCAATGTTCTTCTTAACTACGGACTTAACTGCAACCCACAAATGTTATTTAAATAAAGAATTCTATAAATAAGAATTAGTTACCTTGGTAATATACATTGAGGTTTACCTTTGAAAGTCACAGGCATCTATTGCGAGTCAGAGTAAATAAGAAGCAGAGTGAAGGGTAAAGAGAAGGAAGATGCATTTGTTTGTTGATCGTTTCTCGGTTTAAGAATTTGTAATTCACATTACGTTCATTTATATTTCTAACAGGTTTTTTAATCTTTTAATTTCTTAAGAGCCTCAAGAAATTTATTAGTGGATCTTATCAGATTACATGTGTGTGTATAACATATATATATAGTATACAATATATATAATTATAAATACACACTATATATATTGTATATAAAATTTGAAAATAAAATATAAATTGCTTTTAGGGGAGCTCCCGTGCTATTTGCCATGAAAGCTAGAACTTAAAAGTTGTTTAGTGAAAATACATATAAGCAAGCACAGCGTAAAAATAGCCAATACCTTTCAATCCTCTTAGTCTTCACTGATTCTTCTACCATTCACAAATTCTGAGTCCCTATTTGTGTTACTTCTTTCATCCTTTAAAATGAATAGTTACTTCCCTGTGGATTGGTGCCGGTTTATTAGAATCTTGGGAGAGAGTCAGTTACAGTGTTGAAGTACAGGCATTATTAGTAAAATAATTTAATTGAAAGACATTTAGAACGTCTGGAAATGCATTGCATGTTAACTATAAACAAAAATGAGTAAGAAATTTAAGTGATTTAAAATTCACCAGATAGATCAATTGGGAGGGAACCCGAGTTTGGATTAGATTTCTCCAAGAAAACACAAACAAAAGCCGCTCTGAAGTTTGTTTCCAGTTTATTTTTTTTATCTCTGGATATTCTGATAAGACAAACAAACAATAGTTTTTACTTAACTATATTTGAATCTTCTAATTATGTAATCCAGGCCTGCTAAAATAAGTGTCTTTGAACTCCAAAATAACATGACATCTAAAAGTATGTAATTCTCTGTCTTCTGTTTTCTCTGCATACACAGATAATCTGTTTTCAAAACTCATATCATTCACATACTTCTGAAATTGTCTAATATTGCTCAAACAAATCATGAAAGCTGATAATATTCTATTCATTAAGCTTTTGATTTTATGTAATCTACCTTCAATAGATACATTCTAATGTGCTCTCCAAACTTGCTTTGAAGTGTCGTATTGGGTAAAGATTACACAAAACTCATTAGTGCTGTGCAGACAAGGAATCGCAAGCTGTCAGTCTGGAGCCTTTCTATAATTAGGATTCCAGGTTTGGTTCCTCAGAGAGAGCAATGAGTGCAATTAGTTATTAATTTCATTTTTCTCTGTGATTTAGTACAGTTTTACTGTATTCTGAAGAATTTATGTCTGATGATTATAACTCCTTTCTCTTAACAAAACTAAAATAATAAAGAGAATTTGTCAATAAGGTGAAGTTGTAACCAAATGTCAAATTTCAACCTGCTAAGATTTAACAAGAATTATTAACCTGGCCCAAATGAATCACACTAATGGTTTACTATGACAACATAAACGGTTAAAACAATAGCGGAGGGGAGAGTTCATCTTGTTACTTTCTACCTGACCATGAAGAAACTCATCCTTTAAAGCTGTGCTGTATTCTGGCACCACCAGCCACAGTGCATGTTGTTTCTTATACCACACCATTTAAATTTGGGAATTTCCTCTACAGAATACAGATTTATTTGTTTTCATAAAATGAGTATGAAGAAATGTATTTCTGGATCTGTTGGAAGTCTGAATTGTAAGCATGCAAATTATGCTAATCAGCTTCAATTACAACTCATTCTAGAAGCCTATAGCCCTTAAGGGATCCACAGCTAACAGATCTGCAAAACAAAACAAGGTAACAAGGAGAGAGCCAACATCAGCCCTAGGGCCATGCTACTTGCTGGGATGGACTCTTAAGACACAGCAACTCCAGAGAAACTCAGAGCTACACAGAGACTAAACTGAGAAGAAAATGGAGAATTACAGCACTCTTGACAATTCATGGGAAAAAATCACCAGTTTGGCACATTTCTTGATTCATAGCAGTAATTAAGACAAAAAAAAAATGCTGCTATTTAAAATACTTAACTGTTCTTCCACTTAAATGTAAAAGAGCTAAATTTGCTTGAAAATTGGCTACTAGCACTGTGATTTCCTGCCCCTAAAATATAACTCAGAAAATTTGTTTGTAATTACAAGCTCCCCTGTAGCTTTAGTGTTCAATGGTTGATGAATGAATCCCAGCAAATCAGTATGAGCGGCAATTATATTTTTGTGGGTCTGTTTGTATACATACATGTGTATGTGCCTGTTTGCCTGTGTATACCGCTACATGTACATGGCTGAGGAGAAACTCCAGTGCTAATGTCAAAAAGGTCACCTGCTTCTCTTGAAATGTTTTTTCTTCAGCTTGGAGGACACTAATTCTAAGCTGGCTGACCAGCATCCTTCCATTGCTGCCTCCCCTACGCTGGGACCTCAAGTGTCTAACACTAGACGTATCATTGATATCTGAGTTCTGAGGGTCAAGTCAAAAGAATTTCTTCAAAATCTGAGGATGAGTTCAGAAGGCATTGACATCATAAACAAACCAGCCACAGCTTCACCCCCTTTCGTCAAAATAGTTTATCATTCTGTGGTAATGAGCTTTTTAAATTTTCTGATAAAGCATGATTTTTTTTAAAATGTGTGCTTTGAATTTTAACATGAACTGATCTGGTACTAAATCATTTGGTATCTCATGGATTGCTAACACTATGCTTGGTTACAGGATAATTCTAATTTCATATCCAAGACTATAATACTTGACTTGTAAATGATACATAATCAATGTGTGTGTATACCTTACATGTACCCACTCAAACCTACACAATATGTCCTTGAAATTTCCAAAACAACATTGGAAACATAATCCAAAACATTAAATTGGCTTAGAATACATTGTTTGTGTGAGGCTGATGATGTAAAAGTTAAATCCAGCAGAAGTAGAGGTGAATATGATCAAATACATTATAGAAAACTTGTGCAGAATTTTAAAAATATTATATTAAAATTATCCAATTTTCTTAGAGTTGCCCAATGATATTACTTATCATCTTAAACAACAAAACACTACTTCATTATGAAACTTAAAATTGTTCTTACCTTAATATATATTTTAATTATAAATATCTTTATCCATTAATGTGACCATTTTGTTTCAGCAACATTCTGTATAATAATAGTAGGCTAAGATACATTGAACTTACTCATTCAGTATCTTATTAAAATAAAGCATTGAATATTTTATTCCGTTAATTTGCCTTTGTCAGTGTGTATGTTTGTGCATAACCATGCCACAGCATGTGTGTACACAGATGACAATTTCCAGGGGTCAGTTTCTCTTCTACCACAATGTTTGATCCAACATTTGAAGCATGGTGAAAACTCTGCTTGTGAAACTAACTAAATTGTGGGCAGTACATAAGAATACTTTCATAGGAATTCTCGACATAATAAATCTTAATGTTATCATATGAAAGTTTTTCAAAACAAGATTTTTTTCTTGGATATTTTCTTTATTTGCATTTCAAATGTTTTCCCCTTTCCAAGTCTCCCCTTCTGAAACCCCCTATCCCATCCTCCTTCCTCTGCATCTATGAGAGTGCTCCCCAACCCACCCACTCCCATCCTCCCTCTCTGACATTCTTCTACACTGGGACATTGAACTTTCCTCCCACTGATGTCCAACAAGGCCATCTTCTGCCACATATATAGCTATTACCATGGGTCACTCCATGTGTATTCTTCGTTTGGTGGTCCAGTCCCCAGGAGCTCCGGGGGCGGGGGGCAGTCTGGCCTGTTGACACTGTTGCTCTCTCCATGAGGTTGCAAACCCCCTCAGCTCCTTCAGTCCCTTCTCCATCTCGTCCATCAGGGACCTTTGAGCTCACTCCAATGGTTGGCTGGGAGCTTCCTCCTCTGCATTTGTCAGGCTCTGACAGAGCCTCTCAGGAAACAGCCATATCAGGATATCAGGCTTCTATCAGCAAGCACTTCCTAGCATCCACATTAAAGTCTGGGTTTGGTGGCTGTATATGGGATGGATGTCCAGGTAGGGCAGTCTCTGGATGGCCTTTCCTTCAGTCTCTGCTCCACATTTTGTCTTCATATTTCCTCCTGTGAGTATTTTGTTCACCTTTTTAAAAAGCACTGAAGCATGCACATTTTAGTCTTCCTTCTTCTTAGGCTTCATATAGTCTGAGTTGAATCTTGGGTATTCCTGAACTTTTGGGCTAATATCCACTTATCAGTGAGTACATATCGTGTTTGTTCCTTTGTGACTGAGTCACCTCACTCAGGATGATATTCTCAAATTCCATCTATTTGCCTGCAAATTTCATGAAGTCATTGTTTTTAATAGCTAACTAGTAGTACTCCATTGTATAAATGTACCACATTTTCTGTATCCATTCCTCTATTGAGGAACATCTGGGTTGCTTCCAGCTTATGGTTATTATAAATAAGGCTGCTATGAACATAATGGAGCATTTGTCCTCATTACATGTTGGAGCATCTTCCTTGTATATGCCCAGGAGTAGTATAGCTGGGTCTTCAGTTATGCCCAATTTTCTGAGGAAACATCAGACTGATTTCCAGAGTGGTTGTACCAGCTTGCAATCCCACCAGCAATGGAGGAGTGTTCCTCTTTCTCCACATCCTAGCCAGCATCTGCTGTCAGCTGAGTTTTTTATCCTAGCCATTCTGACTGATGTGAGGTGCAATCTCAGGGTTGGTTTGATTTGCATTTCCCTGATGACTAAGGATGTTGAACATTTCTTTAGGTGCTTCTCAGCCCTTCAGGTTTCCTTAGTTTAGCTGTTTCCCATTTTTTAATAGGGTTATTTGGTTCTCTAGAGTTTAACTTGTTGAGTTCTTTGTATATTTCGGATATTAGCCCTCTATTGGATGTAGGATTGGTAAAGATCTTTTCCCAATCTGTTGGTTGCCATTTTGTACTATTGACAGTGTCCTTTGCCTTACAGAAGCTTTGCAATTTTATGAAGTCCCATTTGTTGATTCTTGATCTTAGAGCATAAGCCATTGGTGTTCTGTTCAGGAACTTTTCTCCTATGCTCATGTGTTCAAGACTTTTTCCCACTTTCTTGTCTACTAGATTCAGTGTATCTGGTTTTATATGAAGATCCTTGATCCACTTGGACCTGAGCTTTGTACACAGAGGTAAGAATGGATCAATCTGCAATTGTTGAAAATGCTATCTTTTTTCCACTGGATGGTTTTAGTTTTTTGTCAAAGATCAAGTGACCACAGATGTATGGGTTCATTTCTGGGTCTTCAATTCTATTCCATTCATATACCTGTCTATTACTGTACCAATACCATGCAGATTTTATACAATTGCTCTGTAGTATAGCTTGAGGTCTGGGATGGTGATTCCACCAGAAGTTCTTTTATTTTTGAGAATAGTTTTCACTATCCTGGGTTTTTTGTTATTTCTAATGAATTTGAGAATTGCTCTTTCTAACTCTATGAAGAATTGAGTTGGAATTTTGATGGAGATTGCATTGAATTTATATATTGCTTTCAGCAAGATGGCCATTTTTAACATATTAATCCTGCCAATCGATGAGTATGGGAGATCTTTCCATCTCCTGAGGTCTTCGATTTTTTTTTTCTTCAGAGACTTGAAGTTCTTGTCATACAGACCTTTCACTTGCTTAGTTAGAATCACACCAAGATACTTTGTATTGTTTGTGACTACTGTGAAGGGTGTTGAGATGGCTCAGCCATGAAAGGCTAGGCTCACAAACAAACATATAAGAAATCAAGATATGTTGAAAAATCAAAAGGAGGACTTAATTAAGAATCTGAACACAAAGGGAAATGAAGAGGAAGGGGGGTGAAGAAAGAGGCTGAGAAAGATAAACCAAGAGGAGAGAGAGAGAGAGAGAGAGAGAGAGAGAGAGAGAGAGAGAGAGAGAGAGAGGAAGAAAATGAAAGCCAAGGAAGGAAAGGTTTAAATTCCAGTAAACCTTCGTTCAGGATTCTTACATGTGACATTTGACCCTCGGTTACAAACAAGAATGAAGCTCAAATTGGTCAGACTTTCTGGCTCTGAAATGATTTTCTAACAAATATGCATTCTCATATCCCTCAAAATACAAGTATTCTAATTGCCAGCCAAGAAAAGTAGAGGAACCTTCAGCTTTACTTGTAAAAAGTCTTAGCCACTGAATTCATAAGATAAAAGCAAATGAGAAGAAACAAAACTAGAACCTACCAAGGCCTCAAGGTACAATGAGCATGAGACACCTTAATGACATCTAGAACGACATTTTACATCTGATGAAGAAGCTTTAAGAACCAAATAAGTGTAGTAAAACACTTGCTCAGTTATATAAATAAATAAATAAATAAATAAATAAATAAATGTGTCTTGTTTGTTTACTAGAAAGTAATTTGTGGTAGATCAATATGTGGCTGAGAGCCATCTGAGAAGTTGTGGAGAATCAAAAATAAAAATAAAAAAGATCACCAATTAATGGAAACAGTACTAAGAGAGAAGTAAGGAGAAGGAAACTGAGATTGGGCACAAGATCTCTCCAGATTGCAGCTCCTAGGAGAAGGTATCAGTGCTATTCAAGGGGAGCAATATCTATTGAGTGCAAACTCAGAAAATGAACGGCGTTGATGTAAACTGCTCTATAAACAGATATGTCACTATGGACTATGGAAATTAATTGATGCATATATTTAAAAATATTAGTTTATTTATAGTCTCACAAAGTAAATTGAAGATAATTGTGATCAGAAAGGTCAAAAATAATGATGTTGGACATTTATCATGAACTAGTGAGAAACCTCTTCATGACAGCCAGAACTACAGTCTACCGAAGTCTGGAGTTGAATGTCATTGTTCCCTTCAGCCTATTTTTGCCACATTTGGATTAATTGAGAGGAAGCTCAAGCCCTAGCTTCTGTCGTGGAGGGTAGGTTAAACCATGAACATCATGGTCCTCACTGTTTTCCATAGACTTTTTGTATTTAGGACCCCAACATTCTCCTACTGGGCTCTCAAGCTATTCTAAATAGACAATTGAAAACCTCTCCACATCTCTCCAGAAAGCTTCAATATTTAAATAACCCTTTCATTGTCCCCATATCTTTGGTTTGGTATCAACGTATGAGTTGTATTAAAAGTTTTTAAACTATTCACACAAAGACTAATACACTCAGCAAAACAGAAACTACATTTAAAAAACATTAAGACTGAGGTTTATTAATTTTAATTATCCTCATGTGTGCACATAACTATGTGTTGTTATGTCAACACAAATTCACATGGCCACAGGTGTAGAATCGAGCAGTCTTGCGTCTCCCTCATAGCTAGAGCTACAGAGAGTGGCAAGCCCACTGATATGGGTGCTGAGAGAGGGTTGAACCAGTCCTCTACAAGACTCATAAGCACACTTAACTCCTGAGCCCTGGAAAGACATCTTACCGAATGTAAGAAGACAAATGATTTCC
>JADRCD010186236.1:0-14706 GCA_019843815.1 Montemys delectorum | reverse complement strand
AATTTCTGGATGTTTTGTGTTTCTTTTTGCTTATTTAGCAAATCTGACCTCTACTAAACTCCTTATTACGCTACAGAAAACAAATCTCACTGAAAGCATTCTTAAATTTTCAAAGATGCGTATGGCATCCGTATTTTTAGGTTCAGTGTTCCACATCCACCTATTCTGGTGTGAGGCAGGATGGGATGTCCATCCACCTGCCCCAACCTGTGGAGGATCTTGAAGTAGAAGGCTTCTACGCAATTAGAAAATAATAAACAATACCCCCCCCCTCCCGTAGCCTGAAGAAACTCACTTTTAAGAATAACAGTCTTTCTTCTTCCGTAATCTCAAAGGCTAATAATATTCTTAAGCTGTGTGCATCTTGAATTTTACCCCTGAAAAGCGTCACTTAAGTCATTATAGCCCCTGGGAACACCACCCCTCAATATAACTAATCTGTTATTTAAGACAATGTTGTGGAAACTAAAAAAAAATAATTACCTGAAACTTTCCCAGAATTAAGGATTGTGCCTTCTTTAGTGAAATTTTCAAATAAACTAGAAAAAAAATACCATCAGAAGATGACTTGTCTAAAAACCCCATTCATAAAATACTGTTATTTCATTACTTTTTAATTAATTCTACAAGAAAAACATAGCATCAGTAATAGTGTCAGGGTTCTATGCCTGCTCATGAGATGGATCCCAAGTTCTGCTGGTCACTAGGTGGCCATTCCTTCAGTTTCTGTTCCATTTTTGTCCCTGCACATTTTTTTAGACAGAAACAATCCTGGGTCAAAAAAATTGAAGGTGAGTTGGTGACTCCATCCCTCCACTAGGAGTCCTGTCTATTTACTGTAGGTGGTCTCTTCCGGTTCTATATCCCCACTGTTGGGCATTTAGGGTAAGATCACTCCAAATGAGTCTGGGAGCCTCTCAGATCCCAGGTCTCTGGGATTTTCTAAAGGTTCCCCCCACCCCACCTCTAGCAGCTGCATATTCTGTCCATCTTCCCTCCCTCTGCCTCCCATGATTATTTTGTTTCCCCTTCTAAGTGATATTGAAACGTCCTCAGTTGGGCCTTCCTTCTTGTTTAACTTCTTAGGGTCTGCAGAGTGTGTCATGAGTAGTCTGTACTTTTTGGCTAATATCCACTTATCAGTGAGTACATACAATGCATGTCCTTTTGGGTCTGCGTTACCTCACTCAGGATGATAGTATCTAGTTCCATCCATTTGCCTGAAAAGTTTATGATGTCCTTATTTTTAATACCTTAATAGTATTTCATTGTATAAATGAAACACACTTCCTGTACCCATTCTTTGGTTGAGAGACATCTGGATTGTTTCCAGTTCCTGGCTGTTATGAATAAGGCTGTAATGAAAATAGTACATGTCCTTCTGGTATGGAGGAACATACTTTGGGAATATGCCCAGGAGTGATATATCTGGGTCTTCAGGTAGAATTATTTTTAATTTTCTGAGGAAAGGCCAGATTGAGTTCCAGAGTGGTTGTACAAAGTTTGCATTCCCACCAGCAATGGAGAAGTGTTCCTCTTTCTCCACATCCTTGCCAGCATCTGCTGCTGCTTGAGTTTTTGATCTTAGTCACTCTGACTTGTATAAAATAGAATCTCAGAATATTTTGATTAGGCTGTGGCCTAAAAGGTGTGTGAGCACCTAGTCTAATGCTTTTATTTCCCATGATGCCGTCTTGTCAGCAGCATGTCTTCCTAGAGCTTTCTCCTGATCCTAAGTCTACATTAATGTTAAATGAATCGCTCCTAAGCTGAAAATGTACATTCCGCATTCCTTACCATTAAAGTTAAATAAGAAGGCCTGAATGAAATGCATTGTTTTATTGGTACTTTATTTGTAAAAGCATATCATGTCAGGGACACAGCTTTGTATATAGTTTGCACATTATTAATGATCAACATCAGTGATGTACTAAGAGAGATAAGCAAATGTGTGTGGAAGTCAGCGTTACATGGATATTTTAAAAGGAAAGTTGAATAGACAAAAATATTTCAGGGCTAAAGAGATGTTCATCAGTTAAGCATGTGGGCTACTCTTCTAGTGTACCCAAGATTGGATCTCACCAATCACACTGGAAAGATCACAACTGCATATAATTCAGGCTCCAGGGGATCTAAGAGGAGAGACCCTCTTCTGGGCTCTATGGACACTTTGCTAGTATGCATGTCTCCACACACAAACACACAGATTATCATAAACACATAATAAAACAAATCTGAAAAAATAGAAATTATTTTAGGATGAGTTCTAGACACATAGTTACCTCCTATAAGATTACCCACTGATTTTTGGCTGGCATGAATTTCTGGGTTATTGAATTTTTAAAGAAGTGATTAAAAATCAAGCCAAGTGAAAAACCATAAATGGTCTGGAGGTCAATTGGGTAGACTGAGTAGAAAATCAGACATGACACTGACTTTCTACATACAAATGAAAGGCCCCAGGAAAAAAGGCTATTTTAACAATGGGAAAAGAACAGCCTTACAAAGAATCAGTGACATGTCCAGAGGTTAATCATTATCATTCTAGTAATTTTGAAGTCCTGGGTTCAGAATTTGAGAAAGAGTAACTTCCAAACTGAAGGGCACCCCGACTCAGGGGTTATCATTCTAGCTACAGATCTTGTTTCACTGACCACACAATGCTGATATCCAACAACCAGGGTGGGCTAGTTTTATCAGCTATGAGCTAGTTTTATCAGTAGTGAGTAAGCAGGAGGATCATTTTCTGAAACCTTCATTCAATTCTACTTGCCATCCTGCTATGAGATGCTACAAATGTTACAGTGCTCCTTGATCTTAATTGGATAGCCAGTGTCATTCGTTCAAAATTCATATAAAAAAAGGACTGATCATAGTTAACTAGTTAAATAGCAAACCATGAACATCTCAAAATACGCACTATAGTTAATGTGAACATGAGATGGAAAAGGAAGAGGAAGGTTTGGGACCCAGGACCCAGGACCCAGGACCCAGGACCCAGTACCCAGGACCCAGGACCCAGGACCTAGGACTCAGGACCAAGGACTCAGGACTTGTGTTTCCAACTATTACATTTTAACCTGTAAATACTTTGTATCATGCCAGCATATGTTTTGACACCTTCTGATAAAAACCTTTAAATGCACAGTACTCTAATGTTTTATTACTGGCATAGCTAAGAAGAGGTTAGTATTACATACTATGATGAAGCTTCAGTAAATCTAAATTTCTGGGAGTTACAAGACTCACCCAAAGCATCAGATTATCCACAGCTAACACTTACAGTGAACAAGAACTTTGGAACAATTTGTAACTATCTACTATGGTATTATAGTTGGGCCATATAGTATATAAATATATAAAATCATATACTATGTATGACACAACTATATTTCTTGGTATTTAAGTTGGACAGTGCTCATTTAAGGACATAATGAAGATATTAATGTCATGTCTAAAGTTTTATTAACATAACATTTTTATTTAATTCACTAATAAAAAGTACAATTTTCCCAAGAAAAAATTCAGTAATTAGTCTAAAGCTTAACAAACTCCAAAACAAGCAGAGATTGAGGGGCATGCCATTCTCAAGCAACAGCAGTGCTGTTTTAGTAGGTTTTACCCATTTTCAAAATGTATTTTACTGCTGAGTCATATACTAGTATATATGGATCTTGTCCAGAAATAGAAAAATAAATACTATATCTTATTAAAATGTATTATTAATTTCATAAAACAGCATTATAAAATGTAGTAAGAAATGAGAGGGAGAGAGGAGAGAGAGATTAGTAATATCACCTCAGTAAAAAAAGCACAGAAAGTCATTCAAATTTGCTTCTTATTAAATATGAATATGTAGATTATGGGTTTTCTTTTTAAATCCTATCTATCTATCTATCTATCTATCTATCTATCTATCTATCTATCATCTGTCTCTGTATCTGTGTGTATGTTTCAACTTATGTACAGGAGTACAGGTGCCTGTGAAGGCCAGAAGAGGGCATTGGATATCCTGGAACTGGAGTTTGTTATGCTTGCTTTAGAGGCTAGAATTGAGCTCATGATCTATAGAAAAATAGAAATTAGCTTTAACTATCAAGCTACCAAGATTGAGAGATTTCCAACAGATAGAACTTGTATGACTTACCAAGAGAAATATATTTTGCTGCAATCTCAAAAGATTTTCCACAAGCAGACCTTAATGCAGAAATGCACTTATCATGAGACTAGAATAGATTTAACTTCAGAATTAGAATGGAACCATAGAGGTACATAAAAACCAAAGAAAAAATATTTTCAGGAAACATATTTCCATTAAAGATCATTTACAACTTTAAATATTGTTTATATTTAGACATTGTTTGAAATTATTGTCTGATGTCTGAAACTTTAAAGTCAGAAATAATGTTAAAATCACAGTTTCACTGTAGACTGTGGACTGTCTACAAGGACTACATATGTAACAAACTCTTTACATATTGTATTATGTCTTTATAAAAACATAATGTGATAGACAGTGTTATCTTCATGTTGGAAAAAAACTGGCCCTAACAAAATTTGAATAACCAGATCAGAATGATTTGGAACGAGTTAGACCTAGTCTCCCACCAGCCATCCTGTAAATTGCTTTCAGTCTGTTTCCACAAGCTGTTTGTGTTTGAACAACTCAAACAACAGAGTACATAATCTGTAAGGAGCATTTTCTATCATCAGAAACTGGATATAATGTTTTTGCTTATGTTAAGTCAAATCTGGTCTATCAAGATGTTATACATGAATTAGTAATACTGTTCAGTTCATGATTGGTCCATTATACATGGAAGCTTCAAATATCTGATTCTATCTAATTCTGAACCTAACCTACTCGGCTAAGCTTTGGAGTTATTTAGAATGGCTGTAGTAATCTCCTTTGAAAAAATCCAGAACAATTCTGTCTTGCCCATGTGCTTTCAGGTTGTTGACCAAGAATAAATAATGTAAAATATACTCTAGATTAACTGTAGTTATCAGTCCACCATCTCATGCCTATTGTGATGCAAAATCTGAATATGCCATTTAATGTTTTTCTAAGCCAATCTTTTAAAGAAAAAGTAAGATTTTGAAAGCAACAATGAGAAAACTAGTGGTGGAAAAGAAAACCCCACAAGATTAAAATCTCTGTGTGAGGTTTAGTAGCACTTACCATAGCCTTTCAACTTTTGAAGCCAGTTTCCCAGGGATCCCGGTGATGACAGCTGTGGTTAGAATGCTGTTCTGCCCATTTTGCTGTCTTCACCCAAAGGATAGTTATCCCTTCCCAGGAAGAGAATTAAATCACTCCCATCTTGAAGACATCACTCCAATACTAGTGTTTCTTTCTTAATTAGACAAAGTTTAATCCGGCAATAACAGATCCATCTGAGACTGCCGTCAGCAAAATCAAACTCTTCCTAGGCACATTTTCCCAGGAACAGGGTGATTTAGAAATTCAGATGTAAATGCTAATCATTTTATTATTCTCTTGTTCATTATCATTTTTTTCCCTGAAATCACAGTAAGCAAATAAAGTGATATATTTTGGGATGTTTATCAAAAAACCATAATCAATCCCCTGTTCTTGTTTCTTATTAGTCATGCTAAAGGCACATTCTCAGCTTCATACAAGCTTCCATTTTCTTTTCTTTTTCTTATTAAAATATATTTTTCTTATTAAAATATACTCTTACCTCTAAGATCAAAATTATCCAAAAGTTTAGAAGCCATTGAAAACTGGGGACATTTCATTGGCGTTGCTAAAAGTCATTCCTCCAACCATCAAAACTTGATGTTGAAAGATTAAAGATTTCATCTGGATCACAGCAAGCAGCTATAAGTGGGTTGGGGAGCTATCAGAGAGGAAATGAACCTTCTAAAGAACATTGAAAGTAATGAGGCTGATCTACACTGCTTATTTCTCCAGTATTTTCATGGTTTCAGCATATCAAAAGGAAAGCAAAACAAACAAAAACCAAACAGCCAGACATCTAAGGCGAAGCCAGCTGCAAGATGCAAGGTGTAACCTCAGCTTTAAGGAAGATGAGGGAGAGAGAAACAGCCTGGGCTACATGCTGAAAACTTGTCTCAAGTAAGTAAATAAATAAGTAAGTAAGTAAGTAAGTAAGTAAATAAATAAATAAATAAGTTCTACAGTATTAATTCTATGAAGCATATTTATCCAAAATATAAGGATTCTGGTACACAATAAGCAGGCACAGTTGACTTCGATTTTATAACACAGGAGGCCCTCATGCTTTCCAGTCCAGTTGCATTGTCTCCAAGTCAATGTTGGTTGCATATCACTCTTCACACTCAACTTCATTACTCACTGCGATGTCCTGCTTTGTGAGTAACTGAGCCAAAGGGAAGACCATAGGAAACAGAATTTAAATAACTAAAACATTATCAGGCGAAACCATGGGAATGCACATGTGATGGTTTCAGACTGAATTTTTGGAACAGATTAAAATAGATTTTCATTATTTCATTTGTGCTTATTATTCTTTACAGTGTGAATGTGATTCTAAGCCCTGTGTATTACTAGTATCAGCCCGGTCTGATGCCATTTTCTTTTGATAGTATGTTAAGCCGCTTTTGTATGTTCTCAAGGTACATATACGTGGAGTGTTTATTACTTCTGAAGCCTGCCCAACTGGATGTCAGAGGAGGCTCTACATGCTCCAAAGTAAAATATCCTAATCATTGGCTGTCAGGCCTCAGAGAATTTGGCACAACTTCATACTCCTGTTTATGAGAGCTCACAGAGGGCACACTGAGTGAACTCTTATGCCTAGGGTCTGATTGAGAGTAGCAAGTGCAGGGATCATTAGATCCCCAATACATGTGAGTGATGTGAAGCACAGGTCTAGAGCTAAGATCACTAACTCTTTTCCGTTGGTCAACATTTGGAAACAGGGGCACTGTGGCTTGCTTTGTCATTATGAAGAGTGTCTAGACACAGAAGTCCAGATTTATTTATTTATTTATTTATTTATTTATTTAAATAAAGGTGGGTTTGTCAGAGGTGACAAGAACATGATTAGCTTCTATGGGGGTGAAAAAAGAGAATATCATTGTAGAATTTGACATCTTTTGAATGGAAACCTTCCAAAATTTGGAGATGTTTCTATATGTGTGCATGCCATGCTTGTGTTGTGTGTGTGTGTGTGTGTGTGTGTGTGTGCATGTGTGTGTATGCATGTGTGTGTGTGTGTGTGTGTGTGTGTGTGTGTGTGTGATAGTTACACAGATACCATAGACATCAGAAAAGGGAACCGACTCTTTGGAGCTGAGCTATATTCTATAGTAAGCTTCTTGACATAGGTAGTGGGAAGGGGATTCAGTTCTCTTAGCAAATGAGCATCTCTCTTGCCACACAAATGCTGTGATTTTTCTATGATTCTTACTGGAGGACTGTCTGGACATAAAATACACATAAAATAATTATAGGAAGCAGATAGACACAAAATAGACCATGACTGATGTTTTTAGGATCTACCATTAAGCAGTTAACACTTCCTCATTTTGATCTGTCACAGAATTATATAATAGATCAACTGGTACGAAATACATATGACTTTTAACTAATTATATCATTGCTAAAACAATTGCTTTAGTGTGTATCCAATGGAGATACAAGCTTCCTAATTGAGCCATAGTAAAATTACTCAATGCATCTATCAGTCTTTACACAATACTTCTGGGTCTCCAAGGAAATGATTTGCAAGGCAGACAACAAAGGAAAGTAGCAACAATTAATTTAGAAAAGTTCAAAGCAATCCACCTGTCACAGATCCCTAATTTTGCAACTGATATAGATTTTGTAGGTGTCATAATGCCATGATAGTTATGAAGGATCCACAATTTTTATAATAGCATAAGCTTTATTCAACATAAGCAATGTCCACTCAGAGAAGATGTAACTCTCCAGTGCAAACGCTACTGGAATTTTATAAAATTTCCTCTGAAGTTGGATAATCTGTTTGCCATATAAATCCTGTAAAACTCATGAACTTCCCTGTGGTTGCAAAAATTGGAGTTCTTGTACCTGCCACTGGCTAGTGCGGATGCTGATTATGGAGTTGATTATCCCAGTTTCTTAAGCTTCTCCATTTCAGTCAGTTCTCTGTTATTCATGAGCTGATTATCCAGGTGGTAGATCGCCTCTGCGCCTCCTTCCTTCCCTCTTCCTGCTACTGCAGGCCAGAAGCCATTCCCACACTGATTAGCATTTCTACCACTGGGTGAGAAATATTAGGGAGGGGAAGGAAATGCCAATCAGTCAGTTTTATTACTTGTTAGCAGCCCTTATAAAGGTTTTGGTGGAAGAGGAAAATTTAAAATAGTTGTTGAAATTAGGTTTGGGGATTATCTATGGCTTTTATTTATTCATGCTCTCTCTCTTGTCTATTAGCATAATCTATGTCTGTTGCACAGTACAATTATCTTGAATAAAAGTGCGCTTTTAGTACAGAGAGTCACGTTTTATTAATAAAGCTGTGTAGAGTCTGGAAAACACATTGGGAGCTTTCATTATGGGGGTATAAATATACATGTAAAATATTATGATTAAAAGTGACTACTTAAATAATGTTGGTAGTATTTAATAATTGATATTTGCAACGTAGAAAAGAAACCATCCAATGAAATATGCAAGATTTAGAGTTTTCTCCTGCAGGTTTTCATATTTTCTGGTTTCTTTTGCTGCTAAAGTCTTCAGAGCAACATCATTTCCAATGTGCAACACCAAAAACGCAAATGATGACACTGGCCATGTTCTATCCCCTTTTTAACAGAAAACTTAACACAGTAATTACTTCTAGGGGACACAATCTATAACGTGAGTAGCATATATGATTTCTGTACTGGTTAATTTAGTGTCAACTTAACACAAACCAGGTCTCCTGGGAAGAGGGAACCTTGCTTGAGAACATGCCTCCATCAGATCTCATGTAAGCACGTTAGTGGAATCTTTTCATGATTCACTTTGGGGGAGTCCAGTGCATTGAGACAGTGCCATCACTGGGCAGGTGGGCCTGGCTTGTCTATGACAGCAAGCAGAGTAAGCGAAGAGGAGCAAGCAGAGTTCCACTGTGGCCTGTATTAGCTCCTGTAACCAGGTCCTTGCTTAGAGTTCCTGACCTGATTTTCCCCAGTGATAGACAATGATAAAGACGTGTAAGACAAGTAAACTTTCCTGATGGAGGGTCTTCCAGTTATCTTACCAAAGCAACAAAATAGAAATGAGGAGCGCAAACTAATTTGATGTTATGCTCAGATTGGTAGAGTATTCTACCTAATTCTTTGATTGTCTGACATAAAGCAAACAGATAGGTTATATCAATAGTATGTAGTAAATCATATAAATATATATGTTTAATAATATATATACATATTTCTAGAGGTGCAAATTATAAAATCTCTCATCCCACATATAGCAAAAGAATCTAAAATCTAATTTTTAATATTCTCGCTACATTGATCAAGCATGGGTCTGTGTTTACAGAAAACCTGAACTTTGCATTAGTATTAAAATTGTAAGGACTTTCATTTTAAATATTTCTTAAGATAGACAATGAGAAGACCATCCCCCTGGTTGAGAAGCAACGTCTTGTATGAATATGTGTTAAGCAGATTGAAGTTCTTCTGGTAGCTTAAAGTACTGCTATTTTTATTAGTTACAATTAAGATGAAATGAACAGTAATAATTTTGTTCAAGTAATTCACTATTACTTTTTATATCTAGGATGGCATAACTTAGATTAAAAAAGTTATTTAACATGCACATGTGTGTATGCACACATGTGCATGTGTAATGGGTGTATGTATGTGTGTGTGGTGGTATGTGTTTGTGTGTAGTAATGGGTGTGTGAACATGTGTAATTGGAGTGTGTATATATGTGTGTGTGGTGATGAATATATGTATGCGCATGTGTGTGAGTGTGTGTAGTGATGGATATGTTCATGTATGTGTGATGTGTGTGTGCTCTTGTGTGATTGTAACACTGGGTGTGTGAATGTGTGTATGTGTATGTGTGTGTGTATGTGCATGTGTATAGTGAGTGATACAAATGTCTTAACCCTAGTCACTATCATTACAAGCTTAGAATTCAGCCACTACCTAAATATATTTTTGTCTGAAAGTTCTTGCCAGCATTTTAAGAAGTAAGAACTTAGATACAAGGTTATGAGGCTATGGGAAGTGACATCAATTTCACTAAGAGATTCTCTATAAACGTAAACAATCTTGTGCTTTTGAATACATAAAAGCAGGGCATTTCATCTATAACATGCTTAGTCCCAACTCCATCCATGATATGTTAACCAAACCATCATCTGGGAGTGTTTGCATTAGTCAGGGCTAATACTGGAATGACCCATGGCCCAATCTAATGTAGTTAGACAAGAACTTAACAGTCTTAAAGCTTACAGATATAACAATATTGAGAGAGTGCTACTTGTAGCAAACTATGGACCTTGAGCCTTTGTGTAACGCAGAGTGCACGTATGATGAACAAGTCCTACAAGGCCAAGATTAGGCAGCTGTGTCTATATTCTAATGAAAGAATTAATTCATGTCCTAGTTTGGTATGTTTGGGTCTTTTATTTTTGTCTTGGGCGTGTGCTTGTGAGACTCACATGCTATTTTCTGAATAGCTGGTTTTGAAGGAAAAGGAATCCAAAGAAATACATCATTTAATTCCTGAATGTTGTTAATAATGATATAGAAGAAACTCAATTTGGTAGATTTGATATTAGAATGAGTTTCTAATAGATTTTCTTAGAAGACAATACATCACAGAAAGTAGAATTCAGCTGGAAAGAATTGTGTCTAAAATAGCTGAAAGGTATGAGGAATGCTCAGTAGACCTGTTAGAGATAAGCAAAAGTTACAATAAGAGGATGTAGACGTTTGCTCACTAGGACTGGCTAGTCTTTGGGCTCAGTACCAAATACAATGTCTCCAACAGGCAGCTTGAGGACGAGCCAGGGGCCAACCAATTTTAAGTCCTGGCTTTCAGAAAGCCTCAATTTTATTCTTGGGAAAAGCATAATTCTACCAATGGGCAAGATGACCCCAGACTTTAACTATTCAAAAGGAATAATGCTGGCATACTTAAATAATACAAACAATGTCTTTGCTTTGAAAATCTCACATTTGCCCAAGTGATCACACTTGGAATGTCCCACTCCACTTAAATCATTTAAAGATAAGCTCAGCCAAGACCTAAAAGCTATTTAAAGATGTCAGGGTGTGCAAAATACATAAGTTTAAAGTGTATGTAAGTTAGTAAAATCTTATATTTGAGGCCAGCTCCTCTTTGAGCATTAGCCAGAGATAGAGAAGCACCATTAAACA
This sequence comes from Montemys delectorum, assembly GCA_019843815.1. Taxonomy (NCBI): domain Eukaryota; kingdom Metazoa; phylum Chordata; class Mammalia; order Rodentia; family Muridae; genus Montemys; species Montemys delectorum. The sequence continues at coordinate 3,332 of JADRCD010186236.1, read as the reverse complement.
GCCTTTCCTTTATTAGTTTCTATGTCTGCTCTGTGACAACTCACTGGAAAGGTATATTATCTCTATAATAATTAGATCCTCAAATTCAACAGGCATGGATGGTACAAAGGAATGAGATATCTTTATAGGCAAAATCATGCACTAGCCATGTTTTTGGCTCAATTTAAAACAAAAATGACCACAGTTATAGCCCAATTCTGCATGATCACAACCTATAAAGAGGAATTTAAACATTTGGAGTGTGTTTGGCCAAAGCAGATTTATGCTCATCTACTCGGGAAGATCTTATCTGCCCCTACCATTCTAAACCACCACAGTTGGTCTTGTAAGTTTCTAATGATTCTGTGGTATGGTGAAGTGATAAGAGGGGAAACTGAACTCAGACATCCCCTGAGCAATTACAAGGTCAAAAATGACAAAGTACTTAAAAGGCAATGCCAACTTTGTCTTGCAAATATTATTCCTTCTTGTTTTCAATTGATTGAGAACCACTGCCCAAAAGCAAGATTATTCATTTAGTGACCAAATGTTATATTCCCAAAGGCAATAATAGAGTCTGGTACAAATGTTACAGTGTAAAACATACACTGAATGAATAAACGTGGAAGCCATGGTGAGAATAATGTCAGGCAGTTGCATCGACTGTATATTTCCCAGGTACATTTCTTACCACTTTAGAATACACTGCAGATGTTTTGGAATAGAACATATTTTGCTGTTGTTGTTACTGTATTAAATTCCCACTGTGTAAATACCATGTGGAATGTTTCTGTTGCTATAAGTGTGGTTTGTGTTTGTTTTGGTTGTTTTACTAGAGTAAGTTCAAGCTTTGTTAGAGTAAGATGAAATATTATGTTAATAAAAGGGGCTGGAGAGACGACTCAGACATTAAGAACATAGAATTTTCTTCCAGAGGACCCAAGTTCAATTCCTGGAATCCATGCTGGGTAGCTTGCATTCATCTGCAAGTCCAGCTCCAGAGGATCTGCAGCTGTTGGAGTCTGGCCACAAACACTCATGTGCATGTGCACACACAGGCACATATACACACATAGATACACACATGCATGTGTGCACACACACTTAAGCATAAATAAACCTTTTTTATTAAAAAAAATCAAATCAAATAAACCAGGCTTAGAAACATATGTCTTTAATCCCAGTACTCAGGAGGCATAGACTGAAGTGAGTTTGAAGACAAACTGTGTATATAGTGAGTTCCAAGCCATCTGGGGCTATATGGTAAGCCCTCTAAATAAATTAAAAATAAATAAATAAATGATAATATAATTCTTACATATGTGAAATCTTATCCATTTCTGAAAAAAAGACTCAGTTATTGTAGTTAGATCAAAAGAAAAAAGAGAAAGATCAACACGATCAGGATCATTACTTCTTAAATTCTTGATTGAATCTGGCTTTAAGTTAATGTCATCAAAGGAAGGCATTGAAGAGCTTTGTTGGTAGCCAAGCCCTCTCTATAGCTGCATATACTTATCTGTTAGTAGGAATGCCACAAGCATCTGTTAGATTTCCTAGAAACAATTGTCTCCCGAGCTGAATCACACATTTTTGCCATAGTTAGCAAGAAGCTCCATATATATCATTTTATTATCTATAGTATTTCTGATGGTTGCTGTATTTTAAAACCAATATTAGCACTATCTCAGTCTAGCTGTGGAAACAGACAGGTCGAAAAATGTCTCCAGTGTTAGCTACACTATTACCACACTGAGCAGATGCAAATCACAGGAAAAGGGAGGATGGAACATTTATTGTGTCCTAAGGGCTCATGAGAGGTTTTAAGAAAAACAGCTCTCCCTTAGGAATGTTCATGAGAAATTCTTAATGTTGTGATGGTAGTAAAATGCAATTAGAGAAGGATTCATTCGTGAATGGCTATTATATCTAAAATACTGAGTCACTGTGCAAAGAAATTAGGAAGCACAGCAAAGGAAACCACTTTATCAACTGAAAGAAAATGGCGTGTACAAATGTCACTACAGTGCAGCTCTGATGAAAAGCTACATATGATTTAAAGGGGAGAAATGAATTCCAAGATGAAGAGTATGAAAATCTTTACATATTTGCCTCTTCTTATTTACCCATCCTCTTACACATCTATGCATTCCATCAATCCTTCACACTTATACAACAAAAGAAGAGATGAGGCTTACTTTAGATATGCTTGAACCACAACAGCTATACTGTTATGACTATACAGAGCATGTATAGTCATGGGAGGTATTAGATAGCTCAATAAAGGAACACATACAGAATAATCTTGTAAGAAGATGCAGTGGTAGTAGACACACAGGAAGAAGGTGATAGCCAATGCTTGTGTAGGTCTCAAATCTCTTTGTACTCCTCTAGAAATCCAGGGGAAAGAGGTTGGTTTGATGATTCTTAAAGAGATCTCTAAATTCTTGTCTCTTGTGGTCTTAGATTAGATGAATGATTTGCTCCTCGTGCAGTTATTGTCATGGAAGTAACAGAATTATTAGGTTGTTTCAACTGTAATTGTTGTTCCTGCATTGCTAAGGTTATTTGCTGTTTAAATACGTTCTTAATCAACATGGTTCTGTCATCCATCACTTAATAAGCATCTTTCTCTTTATAGCTCTTGCTGAAGGTTTATTACTTGGTGCAATTTTTTAGATTTATTTTTATACTGTGGAAATTATCTTAGGCAAAAAGTATCTATGAGCAATTTTCTTTTCTTATTTATATTCAGCATCCGTGATAGATCAGTACAGACAATGCACATAATCAACAATCTGTTTGTCGTAGAGCCTGTGACAGAACAGGCACTGTGGTGGTAGCTCCAGACATTTTGCACAGGAGAGGAAAGGTAAGAATCACAGTGGCTTTCTATCAGAAATTAACAATGGCCAAGTGAGACCCATTATCCAAGCTAATCCAATACAAGGTATTGCCAAAGACATGATGTGGACAACTCAGTGACCATTTGGCATTAGAAGCATATTTTCAGGTGGACAATTCCAGGAAATAATTCCTTATAGGGAAAAATCAAGTAATTTTTAAGTGCTGTCCTTTCTTTTTCTCCAGCAGTAGTGGTGAACCATGATCATAGCTGGTTCTGACTGTGATGAAAGTGAAGTAGAAGGCACTAGGCAACGGCCAGCTCAGTGATGAACCAAACTGAACATACCACTGCCCAAAGTCAAAGTTGCATGAAAAATGCTGTGGATGATGGTCTGTAGCCATGACGATCCTCTGAAGCTCTCTGAGTCTCAATAATTCCTAACAAGTCTGCAGTCATCAACAGAGAGAGCCTAGTTCTCCATGGCAGTATTCAACACTGTGTCGAA
>JADRCD010186234.1:39124-53910 GCA_019843815.1 Montemys delectorum | reverse complement strand
AGAGAGAGAGAGAGAGAGAGAGAGAGAGAGAGAGAGAGAGAGAGAGAGAAAGAGAAAATCATAACCTCTGCGCTGTGATAGACATGTTTGTTAATCACTTTGATCATGGGTAATCATTTCACAATGTCTATATGCACCAAATTACCACCTTGTATATTGCATACCTTAAATAGATACATTTTTTGTCAGTGATATATCAATAAAGTAAGAAGATTAAAAAAAACCTCTCCCTCAGAAGAATGAGAAAAAGCCACATCCAAATACTGCTCTCCTCTTCACTTGTCTTTTACTCTCAGCATCTCCGGCTTTTCTTTTTTAAAATGATTCATTGCAAGAACTCAGCGACAGAGAACATCCAGACTGGCTATGCTTCCAGCTTCCTGGGTCCTACAGCATCTGATTGTCATGCAAGCAGAGGTGACAACATCTGTACCAACACTTCTGGTGTGGTGACACCTGGCAGGTGATGCTGCCAAGCCTTTATGCTATAGAAGGAGGCAAGAGGGGCAGGGTGGCTCCCACAGCAGCTGTTACTGTGGGAAAGGTGCAGGGGAGGAGGGGTTGCTGATAAACAGGAAGACACATAGTAGAAGGAGATTTATAAACAATAGGCTGGGTCTGGAGATGGTGCAACCTGGTAAAGGGGTTAAAGGTGCTTTGTCAACAGCCTAGTGGCCTGATTTCTCTTTGTCCAATGGGGATAGTAGGAGGGAAGCAGCTTTCACGGGTTGTCCTGAGTTGTACATGCATGTCATGGCACATGCATATACACTCATGAACAAACTAAAAAGAGAAATGTTAAAACAAAACAAAAAGGTACCCCCAGTTTTTAAAATAAAAAGCCCTCACAACAGAAGGAATGCTTGGGGCCAAGCTAAAAGGCCTCAAATGCTTTGGTGGCTCTCCTAGAATGTACCAGAAGCCTTAGGAGACCCAGCATCTCAGAACTTCAATGGCAGCTGTTTTGCAATGACACCTGGGTAGACTGGGGAAGGAGCAGAATGAAAGAGGAGTGTCTGTCTGTGTGCGTCTACGTGTGTTTGTCTGCATGCTTCCATATGTGTCTGTGTGAAGGAAATGGCTGTCTCAGTTAGGGTTCTATTGCTGCAAACAGACACCATGACCATGGCCACTCTTATAAAGGAAAACATTGGGGCTGGCTTACAGTTCAGAGGTTTAGTCCATTATTATCATGGCAGGAAGCATGGTGACATGTTAGGCAGACATGATACTGAAGTAGCTGAGAGTTCTACATCTAAACCTACAGGCAACAGGAAGAGTGGGAGAGCCACTAGACCTGGCTTGAGTTTCAGAGATCTCAAACCCCACCCCGTAGTGATACATTTCCTCCAACAAGGCCACACCTACTCCAATAAGGCCACACCTCCAATAACGCCACTATTGATGAGTCTATGAGGGCCATTCAGACTCCATTCATTCAGACCACCACAGAGTTTTCAGCTGTAGAGAGGTGCTTTACATATCAGAGCCTTCTCACTGTTTGACAAGAAACAGTTCTCAAATAGACAGTGCTTTTGTATAATGCTAAAATAGAATGCAGCCCACATTCAAGGACCATAGGGTCTCAGAGATACTAGCCTATGGGACAAGATGGGGTGAAGGATTGCAAACAGTCAATCTCTGATTCCTAGCACTAGTTTTGGGAGTCCAACAATTTTCCTTTATGGCTTTTATAAAGAATAACAAAAACTAGGGCCCAGTGGACAGAGAAATCAAATGGGCCACTGTTAGAATGCCCACTAGGGGCTTTCTGGAAAAGATGGCTCAGCAGTTAAGAGTGCTTACTCTGCTTCAAGGGATCAGATGCACTCTCTGGACTCCATGGGCATCCACACACGCACTGGCATTTACACAAACACATATTCACATTTCTTAAAAAAAAGGAAAAAAAACCTGTTAGTGTTATAAGTCTGGAATGTTCTATCCTCCAGTTTTGCTCTATTAAGACATTTTGCTGTCCTCTCTCAAGTATTTCCCGTCTGTAAAGTGAATTATTTTATAAGTGTAAATGACTTAATCTGGCAGCTGTAGGTCTTTGTTTTACACTAGTCCCCAATAACCACAGAGAGAAACCAAGATTTATTTCAAGCTGCACCCCGATAGCTGGACAGTTAAATGATCTACCTTAACCCTCTATGTTAATCTGGCTGCCTCCCAGCCCCAGCCCCATGATACTTGCAATTTAATATTGTTCTGGCTCTCTCTGCTAGACGTTTCTTCCCATGGACATCAGTATTGTTTCAACTTTCCAGGGAGCTGGCAGTAGCTTGCTGACCTATGGCAGAGGAATACAGAATTCCCTGAAGGAAGTTTTAAGACGCTGATACTTGGGAGCCCTCTCCTGGACTCAGGGTCCTCTGCTCTCCTGAGGACTTTCTTGTTTCTAAGGTACTTGGGTGAGCCTGCTGTACAGTCAGGGCTGAGATCTCTGGCCTGTGGGTACCTCCTTAATTAGGTTGGTCCAAGCCAGTGAACTTGCCTCTCCCACATCCTCTGGGCTTCTGAAATCTTTGCAGTCTGCAATGATAGGATGAGAAGAACAAGCACTTCTTTTGCTACTGTAATTAGCACATGAATTATTAAGCCTGCCACCACCTTAAGCCATTTTGTGCAAATTCCCTCCCGTGCTCTTCTCCTTTGGGAAGTTACCTCAGTGGAGTGCTAGTAGGTGTCAGCAAATGCAGGGACAGGCAAAGTAGGAAAACAGCAGCAGAGCAACCAAATTCCTTCATCTGAATCATTGTCTCTGTTCTCAGAATTCCATAGAACTTTTTTATCTGGCTCCTACAGCATCCACCTGTCAGGTAATTATCTACTGTGCCCAGCATGCATAGCTTTCCCAAAGCAGGTATTCACTATGTTAAAAGGAAATTCCTTAGACCAAGTCAATCCAGTAGAGGTTCTCTAAGTACCAGAAAGCAATTCATGAAATTGGGCAGTTCCCCAAACCAAGCCAGAACAAGGCTCGGAAAACTCCTGCCAATGATGCAATTGGACAGCATTTATAGAAAAACAGAATACAGAAAACTGCATCGGCTACAGCGGGAACACCCACTAATCAACAGCTTAACTAGTTGTCTACGGCTTAATCAGTTAATTGGCTGCAGAGCATCTTGTAGCCATCTAATGCACATTTACTAAGATTAAGCTTTACTGTTTTGTTCTGTTGGACTGAATTCAGGTGCCCAGTCCAAGATCAGGGCCGTCTATGAATAGTGTTCAGTAGGGAGGACCAAGGGACCTAATGTGTAGGGGTGGGGATATAAGTGGGATGGAGATGGATTGGGAATGGGGTTTGGGATGGGAGTTGCTATGGAATGACTCTAAAGATTCCTCCACAGGCTCCTATTTTGAGTGCTCAGTTTTCAGATTGGTAAAGTTGTTTGGAGAGCCAGTGGGGCCTAAGTAATGGAAGGAGGTAGTAGGAGGAGCCCTGTAGGCTATAGGCTGACCCCTAGTCCTGGCTGCTCTCTGGTTTCTGGTCTAAGAGGTGAACAGCCTGCATCAAGCTATATTGAATGAAGTCACTTCACCATGCCTGCTCTATGATAGACCAAAGTCCAGAAACTCAAAAAAGTAAAAAGAAATCTCTACCTTGGGCTGGTGAGATGGCTTAGCAGGTAAGAGCACCGACTACTCTTCCAAAGGTCCTGAGTTCAAATTCCTGCAACCACATGGTGGCTCACAACCATCAGTAATGAGATCTGATGCCCTCTTCTGGTGTGTCTGAAGACAGCTACAGTGTACTTATTTATGGAGTAAGCAGGGTTGACAGGAGTGAGCAGAGGTCCTAAAAGGCAAATCCCAACAACCAGATGAAGGCTCACAACTATCTGTACAGCTACAGTGTGTACTCATATACATAAAATAAATAAATACATCTTAAAAAAAGAAAAAGAAAGCTCTACCTTAAGTTTCCTTAAGCATTCTGTCCTTTAGGAGAAATCTTGATCACAGTGATGCCTGTGGATCATACTGATCCAGGCAGAGTTCACATGTGTCAGTCACCTGGACTACCACAAAGTAGACGACAGGGCTAGGTTCCAATCCAGGAGTCCATGGGACCAAAGTTGTCTGTTATTCCCCTGAACTGAGCTGGCATCTTATTGACATAGGCCAATCATCACCAATGCTTTAGAGTTAGAAAGCTGTGAATCTGAGAAAAATAAAATCATTAATATTCCTGAAGCAGCACAGAAATATTGACATGAAAGGGGACAGAGCCACACAGCAGCCTTTCATCAGTTTACTTTAAGATATATAGCCAGATTTAAGGTTTTGGAACTTGGCAGTTACAGGCAATTACAGATTATAGGCATGAGCTTCAAAGAAAGGATCCTATATAATAGAAAAAAAAAACGAAGTAGACAGGTGCACTGGATAGTTTGTATCAATTTGACATAAGCTAAAGTCACCTGAAAGGAGGGAGCCTCAATTACGGAAGTGCTTCCATGAGATTGGGCTGTAGGCAAGTCTGTAAGGCATTTTCTTAATTAGTGATTGATGGCAGAGGACCCTGCCCATTATGGGTAGTTTTTCACCTGGACTGGGATCCTGGATTCTATAAGAAAGCAGGCTGAGCAGGCCATGGAGAGCAAGTCAACAAGCAGCACCCCTCCATAGCCTCTGCATCAGCTCCTGCCCTTCCCCGCTTGCGTTCCTGTTCTGGCTTCCTCCTGTGATGGACTGTGATGTGGAAGTGTGAGCTGAATAAACCCTTTCCTCCCCAACTTGCTTTTGGCTGTGGCGTTTCATGGCAGCAATAGTAACCCTATTAATAGTAAGACAAGGAAATAGCTTCCCGGCATTCTGCAAAGCCTTGCATGCAGGCGGCCTCACAAGAGGCTTTCAGGACAACAGTCTTCAATAATAAGGGCTGCCATAGCCCTTGATCTAAAATCAGGAAGCAGAGGCATGAATGGGTTAAATAATTTACACAAAGTCCCATGACTAATCCAGCTATTTGCTCAGTCTTAGTTTCAATCAAAAAGCATGCAGATGGTCTTAGTGGTAGAAGCCTGTCATCTCATATAACCCAGGAAGCAGAAGCTGAGCAGGAGGATCACAAACTCAGTGCTAGCCTCCATCACAGAGCAAGACCTGGTGGCGAAATAAACTTGTTTTAAAGGGCTGGAGATGTAACTCAGTGTAGAGCCCTTACTAAATGTGCAAAGCTCTGGGTTCATTACCCAGTATGGAAGTAAAGTTGAGAACATACAGTTATATATATATCTGACGTGTGTGTGTGTGTGTGTGTGTGTGTGTGTGTGTGTCACTGGATGGTAGACTATTTCTAGAAAGACTGTTGAGTACTGGACTTTATTCTTCAAGTCTTAGCTTTATAACTTTAAATCTTCCCTGGGTCTGATCCCAAAATATAAAAGTAAAATGTACCTTTCCTTTTCATTATTGGTCTTAGTTCACCAGCAGCCAAGCCACACAAATGGTTGTAGGTTCACTGTGAGCCACTGGTTGACGTCTGTGGAAGGTGACGAGGTGCACTATGGTTCAGTCATATATTTGCTGTTTGCTAAACACCCACAAAACACTGTCACTTAACCAAAGTTAGACACACCCCTAACAAAGAGAAACACAATGTGTGTAGTTCTATCAATGTCACAGGGACTGGAGACATGGCGCTGAGGTCAAGAGCCCCTGTTTCTCTTGCAGAGGATCTGCATTTGGTTCGCAGCACCCACATGGCCGCTCACAACCATGTAAGTCCAGTCCCAGGGGATCCAGTGCCACGTCTGACTTCCTCAGACAGAAGACCTACACATGCTGCACAGACATCTATATAGGCAAAACACCCATACACGGAAATGAAATGATAAAATAAAATAGAATAGAATAAAAGCAGTACTGCAGAAGAGAAGTTGGGCTACTGGGGAAGGGCTTTCCCTCAGCCATGAGACTATATAGAGATCTTGGCATGAGCAGTGTGCTTTGCCTTCAGCATAACTAACTCAGCTTCCTCCTGACCAGTGACCTTAGCTCTCCCGGAGTTATCTGATAACATTCCCGGAAGCAGTTTCCTACTATTGCGCCCAAGGTTTTCAGAATGCAAGTAGATGCTCACACACGTTATCAGAGAAGCATCTCAATTTGTACCTTTGCCAAAGGAGAGAAGTGTTGGGCTGGGGAGATGCCTCAGTAGGTAAGAGCACTGACTGCCCCTCAAAGGTCCTGAGTTCAAATCCTAGCGACCACCCATAATGAAATCTGACACCCTCTTCTGGTGTGTCTGAAGACAGCAACTGTGCTTATTTATATAAATAAATAAATGAATGAATGAATAAATAAATAATAAATAAATAAATAAATAAATAAATAAATAAATAAATAAATATTTGGGCCCTGAGCAAGAGGGGCTGACCAGAATGAGCAGAGGTCCCAAATTCAATTCCCAACAATCACGTGAAGGCTGACAACTATCTGTACAGCTACAGTGTACTCATATACAAAAAATAAAATAAACTAAAATCTTTAAAAAGAAGAAAGAGAGAAAAAAAGGAAAGTGTTGAAATCACATCCAGTCAGAATTCTAGAACTATGAGCTTCGCTCTATCTTTCATTTTGCTCCTCATTAGAATGTAAAACTATTATGTAAAACATAAAGAAAATATCAGCTACTGTGCTGATTTTCTTTCTTTCATTTCCCAAATTTTATTATTTCAGAAAATTATAAAAAAAATCATTGACTTCTATAAGTGTGTTCTTTAAAGATTCATTGTAGTCCAAAGAGTGATTTTATTCTGCTTAAGTATGGGTAATGTCCAGAGAATAAAACCCAAGGAGAAGAATGGTTTCTCTACTGTAGTCTTTTGTGTAGAGAGAGATTGAGATAGGGTTTCTCTGTGAGGCTCTGGCTGTTCTGGAACCCTGTCTATAGACCAGACTGACCTCAAACTCAGAGAGACCTGGCTCTCTTTGCCTCCCCCCGGTGCTGAGGCTAAAGGCATGCACCACCATGTCCAGCTCAGAAATGTAGTCTTAATGTCATCTTGGAACACATATATTCTTTCACGTTTGAGAGACTGGCAATTAGTTCCTGGGCCTTGTACACCAAGGCAAATGTCTACCAGTGAAGTACGCTCTCTCAGTCCTTAAATGAATTCTCCTACAAATAATGATAATGCCCTTCGGCTGGGCTGTCTTGCCCTAAAATATGATGTTTTCATCTTCACAAAGCTTCCTCTGGTATTTCACAGGACCTAACTTTAACCTGACTCTGGAAACTACAGCCTCACACTCTAAATCACGCAATCTTGGAAGAAAAGTAACCTTTGAAGAAAAGCAACTTGGGAAGAAACAGGTGATCCAGTGCTCAAACTTAAATCTGAAGGTTTCCTCACTTCATTCATTCTTCATCTCTGTTCTTTGGCTCATACCAGATGCCGTTCCTGATTCCACAAACACATTGGTGGACAGACAGATGTGGTCTGTAGGTGAGAGGCTCTCAGATGTCTGTGCATCATCGTATCACTTGGAGGATTCAACGAAACCAAGGTGTCTCTGCCCACCTCCAGAAAGTCCCCATTTGTGTATCTGTGTGGACTGTTTCCAGGTGATATTGAAGCTGCAGGTCTGAGAACTCTGCCTCAAGAGCCTACAGAACAGGAGACTCCAGTACAGCAACAGATGGTGTTTTGACTTGTTCTGTGTGCTTGACTTCAGCTGTGGGGAGGAGAACTCGTACCTAGCCAATGTCTCAGGACCTTAATATCTTTGGAACTGATCTACAACGGAAGACCAATCATTTCTTTTTGCACTATCAGAATTAAATCTACATCCTGGCTAGTGTGCGTATGTGCATGTGCATGTTGTAAGCCTCCATATATGGCTGCATCCTCATATTGACAAATGTCTGTATGTGTACAAGTGGGAGGCTGTGCATCTGGAGACTAGAGGTCAACTCATTCCTCACCCCTGTGTTTTTTGAGACAAGATCTCTCACTGGCTTTGAGCTTACCACATAGTCTTAGGTGATCTGCCTGTCTCTATCTCCCCAGTGCTGGGATTACAAGCTGTAGGCTTTGTACATGAGTACATAGGTCCCCATGCTAGTAAGCATGCTGGGAAGGTCTACCTGGTGGAAGGAGAGAGCCAGCTCCTGGGGGTTGTCCTCTGACCCCCACACATGTACCCACACAGATACAAGTAAATACATAAATGTAAAATTTTTGTTTTAGAGATTTTACCCCATTTTACATTTCACCTATCAGCATTTTAGAGTTTTTGCTCTTTCCATTAGGGCTGGGTGGTTTTGAGTGAGTTTTATTCTGTTTGTTGTGAGACATCTGATCTCACTCCTTTGCCTCTGACTGTCCAGTTATCATATCTGGATCCCTGACTTGAAATATCTACTGTAGTGGGAACTTCTGGTTTCTTTGGAATGTCAGCCGTGTCAGATGATGTTTTGCGGGGGCAGACACAGGTGAAAAGATGTTTTGCTAAAGCAAACGTGTGAAAAGATTCGTGATGAAGGATTCTTTGCTAATGACACACTGGTATTAGGCCGCCTTACATTGCATAGTTGAGCTCCCATTTGTTAGGACTCCATAGAGAGAAATGCACCAAAATCTTCCCGTGAGGTTCCTATGGCTTCTTGCGGCTTCCTCAGACTTGGGCTGATTGGCAGAGTGATGCCAGCTGATACAGACTCACCTGGAATTTTACTAAGACAAACTCATGTGCTGAGGCAAGACCAGTGGAAGACATGTGATGTTTGGAGGGAGTGTAAATAAGATTTAATGGACAGTGCTGGAGGCTGGGCTTGGCTTGCTGGTAGAGCTAGCTATGCAACAGCGATTGGTCTCGCTTCTTCGCTGATCTTCACTTCATTGAGAGAGGCACGGCATTCCTGGCGATCCGAAACCCTCCTGCTGACTCATGCAGCAGGCCTGGCTTTGCTAGATCATGCCACCCACTGCTGATCTGCTGATTAGTGTTTGCTATACCAACACTACCAAACTGGATTGCTAGTATATTCATGAAGTGTTTGAGAGTGGATCAAGCTGCCGCTGCTGACCTGTAAACTGGACTGCTGATTTCCTGACAATGCAGCTGGAATTTGCTCCAAAGAACTATTTCTTTTCTTTCTTTTTTTTTTTTTCTTTTCCCCAAGACAGGGCTTCTCTGTATAGCCGTGGCTGTCCTGGAACTCTATAGACCAGGCTAGCCTTGAACTAAGAAATCCACCTGCCTGTGTCACCCAAATGCTGGGATTAAAGATATGCACCACCACTGCCTGGCTCAAAGAGCCATTTCTAAACAGGTCCATTCCTGTGTATTCTAATAACCTTTCTTTTCTACTACTGTTGGTGAGTGGTGGGCTAGAAGGGAGGTTAGAGTGTTTAAGAACCATTATTAAAATTGAGAAAAAATCTAAAGTTATACTCTACTCTTCCCACCCATGCACAATCATTTGAATGAATGCGGCATTTTCATTAAATGTGACCATAGACGTATGAATTTCTTTCTTGACCCTCAGTTCTACTCCACTGATCAATGTTTGTCCTTGAGTTAGATCTCACTGTCTGGTACCTCTTGTGCTTAAACACTGGCACAGCATTTCCCTGACCCGATTTTGATCTGATGTTAAAATGAAAAAGGTTTACAGACTGAACATGTGGCTCAATGCACCAGTCTTCCTGATAACAATAATGGACTAAGGTTCCTACTCAAGTCTGAGCATCAGATAAACCACAGACAATAATACCTCTAACATTGCCTTGCAGAATCTTCTGAAACTCAGACTTTACTGGGACATTCCATCTTTCTCGAACCCCAAGAGGCCTTTAGCAATGTCTAGAGACTTTTGTGGTTGTCACAAGTTGGATATTCTGCTGAGTTCTGGTGGGCTCTGATGGGCCAGGGATCTGCTGAGCACAGGCAGACCCTCTCAACAACAACAACAAAACAACAGGGCCACTAGGTCCTGCCTTTCAGGTTCTCCAAAGAATGAATCTCTAGTCTCCCATCTGACACTTGGGGACCAGGGTGGGGCATATGCAGTTGGGACCCAGGGTGGGGCACTAGCATCTACATTTTAAAGCTCAGCATGATTTATTTTCCATGATCACAGAAAAGACTGCAGTATTTTTTTTTTTCTTTCTTGGTTTTCTTCAATACCAAATAAGTATTCTAAGGAGATGCTGACCAAGATAAGATAGCATTTAGAAGAAGCTGAAGGACTAAAGGGCTACTAGCCTGCCCATGGCCCTGGTGCCTTCTTTCCTTGGTAAATCCCACAGTGAGAACTAGTCACACAAAGAAGTGTCAGAAAGACAGAGTGGGGTCTGAGGTTGGTTGCCTGTCTCCTTCAGGCCAGGAGGGCCACCCTTCCTGTGGGAGTCACACAGGCTACCTTCTCATGAAAGGAGCCTTTCTTTTCTCTGCAGGGATGTAAGCAAATAGCCTGAGGTGGGGACAGTGTGGCACCACTCTTAATCAAATAACTTCGAAATGACCAGGAGAGGAAGGAAGCACAGGGGTGGGGAAGGTCCTGAATGCTTTCTGCTTAGGAGATGGGTAGGAACTCATGGGAGGTTATTTGAGGATATTCGTCCCAAGCTCTACTCACAGTTGTCTTTAAAGTGAATACCAGAACGCTAGAAATTATGGCTTCTTTTGTGCCATGACTGGTCCCTGTTTCCATCCTGGGTAGATCTCTGAGCCACACATGTGTTTATGTGGAGACAGAATGAACATATACTATCATCCACTCAATTTCGAGACTTTGATATTCCCAGGGAAAGAATTACTAGTAGAGTTCCATCCCCCCCCAAGTATATTTTTTTCTCTTTTACTATTTATTCTTGCACATAATGCACATATTCACAAATATTGGGTGTTACACAAGTGAACACATCTATAGAATTTAGTCTTCTATGTGATATTTTTACAGTCTGCTACTGAATTATACTTACTAATCTTTGCTGCTCTAATCCCTCTTCCTGGAATGCTTGTTTGTTTGATTGATTGACTAATTGATTGATTGATTTCTTGCTATATCCACCTAACTCTTTTTTTTAATAAAATAAAGAACTTTATGAATATCACAAATAATAGTGAGGGAGCAAACACATTAGAATAAATGCATGCTTGTAATCAAACAATTATTATGACATCACTAATAAGCACTGTCATATATGGAGTGAGCTTCTCTCTTCAGTTTCTTTTTGGAGGCATTTAAAGCTATGAATTTTCCTCTTAGCACTGATTTCATTGTGTCCCATAAGTTTTGGTATGATGTGTCTTCATTTTTATTAAATTCTAAAAAGCCTTTAAGTTCTTTCTTTATTTCTTCCTTGACCAAGTTATCATTGAATAGAGCATTGTTTAGCTTCCATGTGTATGTGTGTTTTCCGTTGTTTTTGTTGGTATTTAAGACCAGCTTTAGTCCATGGTGATGTGATAAGGTGCATGGAATTATTTCAATCTCTTATATCTGTTGAGGCCTGTTTTGTGACCAATTCTATGGTCAATTTTGGTGAAGGTACCATGAGGTGCTGAGAAGAAGGTATATTCTTTTGCTTTAGGATGAAATGTTCTATAAATATCTGTTAGATCCATTTGTTTCATAACTTCTGTTAATTTCACTGTGTCTCTGTTTAGTTTCTGTTTCTATGATCTGTCCATTGCTGAGAGTGGGGTGTTGAAGTCTCCCACTATTATTGTGTGGGGTGTGATGTGTGCTTTGAGCTTTAGTAAAGTTTCTTTTATGAATGTGGGTATCCTTGCATTTGGAGCATAGATGTTCAGAATTGAGAGTTCATCTCGGTAGATTTTTCCTTTGACCAGTATGAAGTGTCCTTCCTTATCTTTTTTCATAACTTTTGGTTGAAAGTTGATTTTATTCAATATTAGAATGGCTACTCCAGCTTGTTTCTTGTGACTATTTGCTTGGAAAATTGTTTTCCAATCTTTTACTCTGAGGTAGTGTCTGTCTTTGTCACTGAGGTGAGTTTCCTGTATGCAGCAAAATGCTAGGTCCTGTTTAAGTATCTAGTCTGTTAGTCTATGTCTTTTTTGGGGAATTGAGTCCATTGATGCTAAGAGATAGTAAGGAAAAATGATTGTTACTTCCTGTTATTTTTGTTGTTAGAGGTAGAATTATGTTTGTGTGGCTATCTTCTTTCGGGTTTGTTGAAAGATTGCTTTCTTGCTTCTTCTAGGGTATAATTTTCCTCCTTGTGTTGGAGTTTTCCATCGCTTATCCTTTGTAGGGCTGGATTTGTGGAAGGATATTGTGTAAATTTGTTTTTTTTTTTCATGGAATATCTTGGTTTCTCCATCTATGGTAATTGAGAGTTTTGCTGGGTATAGTAGCCTGGGCTGGCATTTGTGTTCTCCTAGGGTTTGTATGACATCTAAGCTGGATCTTCTAGTTTTCATAGTCTCTGGTGAGAAGTCTTGTGTAATTCTGATAGGCCTGCCTTTATATGTTACTTGACCTTTTTCCCTTACTGCTTTTAATATTCTTTCTTTGTTTAATGCATTTGGTGTTTTGATTATTATATGACGGGAGGAATTTCTTTTCTGGTCCAGTCCATTTGGAGTTCTGTAGGCTTCTTGTATGTTCATGGACATCTCTTTCTTTAGGTTAAGGAACTTTTCTTCTATAATTTTGTTGAAGGTATTTATTGGCCCTTTAAATTGGGAATCTTCACTCTCTTCTATACCTATTATCCTTAAGTTTCATCTTCTCACTGTATCCTGGATTTCCTAGATGTTTTGGGTTTTTTGCTTTTTGCATTTCCTTTGACTGTTGTGTCAATGGTATCTTCTGCCTCTGAGATTCTCTCTTCTATCTCTTGTATTCTATTGGTGATGCTTGCATCTATGACTCCTGATCTCCTTCCTAGGTTTTCTAACTCCAGGGTTGAGTTCCTGGGTGCCTGGGTCCTGCTGGTCCCAGTTCCTTCCGGTGTTGGGGCAGATTTTGTGTCCTCCTCATCTCTGATCCTATGATCCTAGTATATTTATTTTTAATAAGACATATAAAATCACAAAGGAGCCAAATCTCTGTTGACTGAAAGATAGATGCTGGCTTTGAGGTGGAGGTGGTAAGAATAAAAATCTAGTTAGACATTCATTAAGAAAGCAAAATAAATCAGGCTTGGCTATACAAAAGCTTTACTTTTATGGAAAGAAATCTGTCTGACTTGCTGCACAAAAGGGCAAACACTGGGAAAGCCTGCTTGGGATTTATGTGGTCCAGCATGGCCTAGGTGAAGGCTATGGAGTAGGAGCCAAGGCATAGTTTCTTCTCTATAACCAGGAATCACCAGATTTGCTGTCAAATAACTTCTGTAATTTCTATACAAACTTCAGTGGCTGTCTAGTTCTGTCTTTTATCTTTGGAGAGTGTTGTAAAGAAGATGGTACTGTTGAAGCTAGGATGTCTTGTGAGCTAAACAATCATGTCCATAACTTCCTGTACTTCCTGTGGGCATGCCAAACTATTGGCAATGGTTCTAGGGAAACTCTACTACCCATGGGAGAGTTCTGGGGCAAGGCTGGCAGGAGGACTGGATCATTTCTGTCTCAGCTTAGAGACTATACTACAAGAAGACCAGGATCCCTTGGAAGCAAGAAGTAGGAAGAAGAAACAATAGTTTAAAGAAAAAGAAAAAAAGCACGGGAAGATTGTCAGCCCATTTCAGTTGGAGTGAGGAAGCCTAACCAGTTCTAGTCAAAGATTTCAAATATCAACATTAATTGGGAATTATTTGTTGAGAGTCCACTCTGTGGGCAAATGTTAAACAAAGAAGATCATCCCCTGGGGAATAATGCCTTGCCGTTCTGTCTCCACTGATCATGATACAAAAGAAAGTGAATTTTCGTGGCAAGCTAAGAGCTTCAAATGAGCCGCAACAAAGGATTTTTTTATTTATTCATTTTTTTTAACCTTTCATAATGAGAGCTGTTAGATGCTGGGCAGGCTTGCCAAAAGATCAGGGAGCCAAGAACATGCAGAGGCTGGCTCATACCCATCAGTTCTGTGTGGATATAGACCTGTGGCTCACAGTAAGCAGTTGTTCAAATAAATCTGGGTAGCCATATGTCATCTTTCAGCATGTGTTACTTTAAACATTGAATTGTACTGGGAAACCTCTTGGAAATGTCGAAAACAGTTCACCCAGAGAAAAGAAAATGAATGTCTGACCCTCAGATGAAAGCCTTCACAAGAAATGTTGAGTTTCAGTAAATGCTTTCAGATGAATTAAATATTCTACTGGATACCTATATAAAAGGGAAAATCAAGTTCAGATGAGTCTATTAGTTGTTGACTTTTTTAAAAAATCAACTAAATATTCTAATATAACCAGGTCTTTTTCTTTTTTCTTTTTCTGAGACTGAATCTTTCTGTGTAGCTATGGCTGGCCTGGAACCAACTCTTAGACCAGACTGGCTATGAACTCAGAGATCTGTCTGCCTCTGCCTCCCAAGTGCAAGAATTAAAGGTGTGGGCCACCACTGTCCGGCAATAATCAGGTTATTAATGTGACTCTAACTACACACAATAGTTTTATTTCACATGTGCATATCATCATTAACACCACCACCATCATCACCATCATAATTATCACCACCATCATTTTACACACATACACACACAATTGAAATGAAATAAAAATACATCATTGGAAGATCAACAATATGGCAGTATGTGAATGTGCTTACCACAAACCTGATGACCTGAATTCAATCATGTGGAGAAAAACAACTGCCATGGGTTATCCTCTTACACCTCCCCC
>JADRCD010186234.1:13871-39114 GCA_019843815.1 Montemys delectorum | reverse complement strand
TGCTTTGGTGGGAATGTTGATGGAAGGGGAATGAATAGAAGGGGGGATGGGAAGATCTCTGTTATAGGCCTCAGGTGCTAACTGATGGCATTCTGCCAACCTTTAAGTTGGCAAAAGCTAGGGGTCTGTTTATAAATCATGAGATTATTCATCAAATAGTCACAGGGATGTTAGGTTACACCCAGACATGTGCAATTCTAATGTCCTTTTAAAGAAAAATCTAAATCCCCAAAGAGTTTCTCTTAAAGATGTTCATTGTGTGATCAGCAGTCATAAACCATAAATGAAAGGAGTTAAACAAGAACCCATAAGTTGCTCAAATCTCTGTATAGGTGGATGAGTTTATAAAATGCAATATAGTGCTTCCGACAGCAGTTAAACTCTGCTTCTGCACTGTTATGACCCAGAAAAGGCCACGTTCAGTAGTGTTTTACTGTTCCATTGCTGTGAAGAGACACCATGACCAAGGCAGCTTGTTGCAGCCGCCTGCAGCTGGAAGAGGAGTAGGAGCCTAAGAGAACAAAAGGGATGGGACAGTGAGAGGAAGTAAAAAATGAGACCGAGCCATGGCTGCTACATGTCCAAAGTGTATTATCCAACTGAGAAACAAACAGGCAGGCAAAAACCACTAACCCAGTCCGTGAACATCTTGTGGCCCAATCAGCATGTTCATCTTCAGTCTCTGGAGGATGGTGTAGCTGTTAGCAGGAACTTGGAGAGAGGTGGAGAAGTGACTCAAACAGAAGAGCTTTGTTTGTCTCACCCCAGGTGGTGAGCCCAGGTGGTGAGCTGCTTGAGGCAAAGGCAAGTTCTGAGTCAACAGGCTTTTGGCTGAGGAGTGGTCACAGCAACTGTTATAAAAGAAAGCATTTATTGGGGCCTTGCTTACAGTTTTAGAAGGTTAGTCCATGATCATCATGGCAGGAAGCAGACAGGTATGGTGCTAGAGGGAGTAGCTAAGAGCGTTATATACTAATCCACAGCAGAGAGTGAGAAAGAGAGAGAGAGCATGAGAGACACTTTGCCCTCACTAACATACCTCCTCCAACAAAGCCACACTACCTCCAATGAGGCCACCCCTCCTAATCCTTCCCAAACAGTTCCACTAACTGGGGACTTAGCATTAAATCATATGCTGCTGCTGCTGCATAGTCATGGTGATTCTTCACAAGAGAATAGTAACTAAAACATAGGGCCTCTCCTTGCAGCTCTGATTGGCCTGGAATTCCATATGTAGATAAAGTTGATTTTAATCTCATACAGATCCACCAGCTTCTGCCTCTGGAGTGCTGGGATTAAAGGTGTATTGTGGGGCCAGAAAGCCACGTGACTTGGGGAGCCAATCCAGAACAAGAGTGAGGTTAAGACTTGTCCAAACCCTGAAAATCGATGTCATGAGACCGGCAGGAGTAAGACTGTTTTCCTCCTTGCTCTGGGTCTGCATGTCCCAGGGCACATAGAACATATGGCCCTCCACTTCTGTCACCCTTGAGGTAGTCACGTAGTCTGGTGGCCAAATTACAGGTTTAAATCCCCCTCTCCATCTAAGGACATGTCCAGCAAACACCTGGAATTCCTCTTCAAGCAAATGAAGCGTTCCCCACACCTCAGTACCAGCCAATAATGCAGTATCAACCCAGAAACCCCTACTCACTCCCCAGTAAAAGAGAGCTGAGTCGCTGAAAACCATCCCAGAGAAGGCTATTTCTCCTGGCACTCAGGCTGCCCAAGGTCCTGGACCCCACAAGCCCTGCTACACTTTATTCCTTCAAGTTCAGCCGAGACACCCTGAGGGCAGAAGCAGAAGCAGAACCAGGCTGGCAGTCTATGCCACCATTCTGGACAGGATTTATTTTTATTTTTCTGTACGGGGTCTTATGTAGGCCAACTAGTTTGGGGAACACAGCTCACAGTCTGGCAGAAACAAGAGAGACACAGCCGCAACAAGGTGGCAGGTGAAAACAACCTCTGAAGAGTATTCTTATACACATTTGTGCCTGCAGACACATACAACACACACACACGCACACACACATGAACAGACACACACACGTACAGACACACACACGTACAGACACACACACGTACATGTACACACATGTACAGACACACACACATACATGTACACACACATACAGACACACACACATGTACATGTACACACACGTACAGACACATACACATACATGTACACACACGTACAGACACACACACATACATGCACACACACACGAACAGACACACACACATACACGCATACACACATATAGACATACATGCACACACGTACACGCGCACACACACACACACATGTACACACACGTGTACAGACACACACACATACATTCACACACATGTATACGCACACAACACACACAAACATACACCACACACACACACACACGTACAGATACACTAATAGTAAATAAAACTTAATTTAAAAATCAAATGTTCAGTGCAGGCCCCATTGGTTTCTCCTGGATATCTGTGTGTGTTTGACTTGCAGCCATTGGACTTATCCGTGTGGCACAGTGGGTTATTCCTGCCTGTTCTACAGTTCTGTGATTTCTGGGAAATAGACAGAGACAGAAAAGAGCTAGCAGCATTGGTCCGTGCAGAAAGGCCTGAATGCAAGTATGGATGATGCAGCCAGCTAGGATGAGCAATTCTCACTGAATCTGGAGCATAACGAAGATGAACTGAAATACCTGTGAGAACTTCCTTCATGTTCTCTGGGGTCTTAAGGAGAACAACTAAACAGGGACACCATCCCCACATTGTAGAAACATTGAACACCACCATCCCTACCCTGCAGAACAGAACAGCTGAGCAACACCATCCTCACTCTGTAGCCCCAGGTAGCCCCATCACTGGTTCAAGAGTGGGCTGTCCTTAGCAGTAAGGGCAAGGCCATGATGAGTTGTAAGTCCAGCTAAGTGCACTCCTGGAGGAAGGAGAAGCTTTCTGGCTGGGCTGAGGCAGCGTGCATAGTATGTAGGCTCCTTATTGCCCCATCCCAAGATGTGCTAAAAATGACACTCTCAAAGATTTCCCCTGCCTCCATCCAATGTCCACCTGAAGATCCATAAAAACCCCACCAGGCTTAGGCAACAGGGTGACATTCCTGCAAGAGTTCTTTCTCCTTTTTAGGTTTTATTTTCTTCAATTTTTTTATGTGTGTTTGTTGTTTTTCCAGACTGTGTTTCTCTGTGTAAGTGTTGGCTGTCCTGGATCTCGATCTGTAGAACAGGCTTTCCTGGAACCACTGCCCAGTAATCTTTCATTACTCTTTAATTTTTAGAGTCAGAGTCTCACTAGATGGCCCCGGCTGGCCTCACACTTACTACATAGTTCAGACTGCCTTCAAAATCACCACCACCACCACCACCACCACCACCACCATCACCATCACCATCACCATCACCATCATCATCATCATCATCATTATTATCATCATCATCATCATCATCATCATCGCCACTCTCCCTTAGAATTCAAAGGGCTGAGATTACAGTCATGAGCCTTCATGGCCTGGTGTCTCTCCTTATTTCGAGAATTCTACATGAAGGTATAACTTTTAGCTAAATATATCTTAAACTGCTATACTAAATACAATATGGACTATCTAATGCATTTACAATGATATGTAGAATATTGGCTATTTAATTCATTTTTAAAAATGATTTTAGGGCCAGGCAGTGGTGGCATATGCCTTTAATCCCAGCACTTGGGAGGTAGAGGCAGGCGGATTTCTGAGTTCGAGCCCAGCCTGGTCTACAGAGTGAGTTCCAGGATAGCCAGGGCTACACAGAGAAACTCTGTCTAGAAAAACAGAAAAAGAAAAACAACAACAACAAAATAATGATTTTAGACTAGGAAGATGGTTCAGAGGTTTAAAACACACATTGCTCTTGCAGAGAACCCAAGTTCAGTTCCCAGCACCTTTGTCAGGCAGTTCCCAAATGCCAGTAACTCCAGCTCCCAGGGATCGGCACCTCCAGCCTCCTTGGCACCTACATTCATATACACATACCCACACACAGTGACACAGACATATAAAAATAAGAAAAACCTTCTATATAAAAATTAAAAATGTAGTTCCTCTGGGCCTAGACGACCTTTTCCATTAATTCCCTAAGGTTATGGTTTTGAATAGTCAAGAATGGTGGGAGATGGGACTGGGGGGTGGGGCAAGATTTCAAAGCCAGCCATGGCTACATAGTAAGTTTGGGACCAGCCTGGGCCACATGAGACCTTGCCTCAAACAAGTTGTCACTAGAATGTAGGGTGACAACGATATAAACACCCAGAACACTGTGTCCAGTGACTGTGCTATCTGTGGCTGAGGTGCCCTGCTGGATTGATTTAGAAGTCTTGGGACAGGCAGGTAATTAACTTTGGCCAGCACAACCCTAGGCCATGTTTTAAAAGGGATCATACCAGCATGCAATTAATCCGTCTCGTGCCTTTGACTTTTAAAGTGGCATGACTGAATCCAGCCTTTTTCCAATGAATAATGCAGTGCTAGGTTTTTCTCTTTTGGTTGAATCCTGCACTCCCAGGCTTACCATCAGCTCTCTAACCTTGGGCCAGCCACTTAACCCCGAGTCTGGATAGCTGCCCTTGAAGTGGATGAAGTCAATACTGACCTGGAGATTCATGGGGAGATAGCTTATTAATGACTTGAAAGCACTTAGGATGTATCAAGTGTTATATTAAAAAAAAAAAAAAAACAGTCTCCCTACGATAATGTATGGATAGCTAAGTGAATCATGACTCGCCTGAAAATAAAGCACTTAGGTGCTGTTTTGATGTTCTGTGAAATTTAAAGCATGAGGGAAACCTTCATTTGAGGCAAGGTTTTTGCCAAAGGATGAATACATCTAAGTGGGTAAGTAGATATTTTTGAGCTTGCCTTCTGCTCAATTTCCTCTGAGGGTATCAAAGCAATTTGACATGGCTGATTTTATATGTATATATATATATATACATGTATGTGTGTGTGTGTGTGTGTGTGTGTGTGTGTGTGTGTGTGTGTGTAGGTCAGAGGTTGGAATCAAGTGTCCTCTTTGATTGGTATCCAGTTTAACTTTTTTGAGACACCATCTCTCACTGAACCCAGAGCTCACTAATTTGGTTAGACTGCTGGCCAGTGAGGCCAAAGAATCTTCCTGTCTCTGTCTCTCAGTGTCTGGGCTGATAGGCACACACTGCCACACCCTACTTTTTATGTAGGTGCTGGGGATCCAAACTCAGGCTCTCATGCTCAAGCAACAAGCACATCACCTACTGAACCACCTCAGCAGCCCTCTTGTGGCTTCGAGGAAGACAGCAAAGTTTGTGGAATAGACCATGTTAGAGCAGGTGAGCAGTATGCACCTATTTAGCCACTCTGGCAGAGCACGCAGAGGAAGAGATCCAGAGGCAGTGGACATCCGATGTGCCTGTCTAGTGTTAGAAAACATGTAGCCATGTTACTACAACATGAAGCATTTCCAGATCAAAAAAAGGGGATTCAAGGCAAGGCTTAAAAGAAGTACTGCTTACTCCTAAAGGGAATGCCATGGTCCCTCTTTTAGATACTAAGCATTTGTATCCACTTCCTATGGGTCTTACTGGGAGGCAGTCTTCCTTTAATACCAGAAAGTAAAATTGCTAACTTTTCCCTTTCCCAGGGCATAGAGGTTCTGCCAGTCAGAGGCTTCTGCTCTGGAGTCTGAAAGAGAAACAACCAGTGGTAACAAGGAGCCAGAATGAGCTCTCTCTGACAGTGGTGGAGAGTGCAGAAGAACTTCTACTGTGCTGCAGATCAACCCCAGGATATGGTTGCATGCTAAACCGGCTCTCCACTACTGAGCCATATTCCCCACCTTTAAGAAATTTAACTTACTGAGATCTGAAGAAATGGCTTAGTGATTGAGAGAACTTGTAGAGGGTTTAGGTTTGATTCCAAGCACCAACATGGTGGCTCCCAGTCAACCATAATTCCAGTTCTAGGAGAATCTGATACCCTCTTCTGACTTCCACAGGCACTGCATGCATATGGTGCATATACATGCATGTGTGCACTTATGCAAGCAACACACACACACAAAATAAAACTTATGAAAGAAAAGAAATTTAACTTTTGAGTGGCAACTATAAAGGCAACTTTCATAGTAGGTTAGCAGTGTGCTTGATCTAAACCCAGATATAGGTCCTGTGGTGTCAGGGTGTTCTGCATGACTTTCTGTAGTGGAATTTTGAGACTGCTCAGGCAGAAGCTCCTGGATCCAGTCTTGGGAATTCTGTGATCTACATATCTACATTCACCATTGCTGTTTAATATGAACATTTTTTTAAACACATGCCAAGATCGAAACAATGAGGGACCAGGAGATGGCTCAGTTGGTAAAGTACGAAGACCTGAGTTTGATTCCCAGAACCCACATAAAAATGTGGGTGTGGTAGTTAAAGTTTTGTAATTCCAGTCCAGAAGAGGCAGATCTCCAGAGCTCATTGGCCACTTAGCCTATATCAGGAACTCCTGGACAATAGGAAATCCCATCTCAAAAAGCAAGGTGGCTAGAACCTGAAGAATGATATGTATGTGTACATGCACACATGAGTATGTACTGACACACATGAATACACAGAAAGACAAAAACCAGTAACTTAATGAATCCTCTTCATTTGTCTCCTACTTCCATATCTCCCCCACCCCCTTCCTGGTGTACTTACTATAAGGCTAACATACTGCAGCGGAACAACAGTGAGATCTTGAAAATAAACAGCCGCCCAGCCAGACTCACAGTCAAGTAACATTCTTATTTTGCTTCTAGAGCTGAGTTCCTTTTTATTAAAAAGAATGAAAGAAAGAAAGAAAGAAAGAAAGAAAGAAAGAAAGAAAGAACACCTTTTTATTGTATCTGTTGTGTGTGTGTGTGACAATACAAATGGGATGTGTAATGTGGAGGTCAGAAGACAACTTGAAGATGGTTCTTCTCCTTCTATCATGTGAGTCCCAAGGATAGAACTCAGGTCACTGGGCTTGTTAATAAGAGGACTGAGCCCTGTTTGAATTCTGACACATACATACATTTGTTAACTATCAAACCATCTTACCGAACACATTTCAGCATCCCAAAGGACTTCTCTTTGCTATAGTAAATTTACTCTCTCCGACTCTTAGCCCCGGGAAACAGCTGATTTGTTATCTGTCTCCAAAATTCTCCTTTTACAATGTCTTAGAAGTAGAACCACACAACTGTTAAGTAGCCTTTTGTGACTGGTGTGCTCAGACTCACCAAGTTGTCCAGTTCCCTCTTATTGCATAGTTGATCTGTGCCATACCCCCTCACCCACTGGGAGATATTTGAGTTGTGTAATAGTTAATCTGGGCAGGAACCAAGATGGAAACTGCTAGGTACACCTGTAAGGGATTTTTCTTGATCAGGGTATTTGAAATGTGAAGGCCCACCCAAAGTGTGAATAGCAACTTTTGGTGGCAGCTCAGGGGTGGGGGAAAGTCTGAGAGAGAAGTTTCTGCTGATTGTTGCTATATATCACTAGAGAGTTCATCTATCCTGCTTGCAAGTTTGTCTACTCTGTTTGCAAATTGTCCTGTCTTGGTGCTTGCTTCTCTGTATCTCTCTGTTCCTTCACTGATAGTAGAATCCAGCTTCTTCAACCTTCTTGTAGATGAACTGAATATTGGCTCTCCAGGAATCCTGTGTTGAAGCATTTGGCCTCATCAGTGGGTAGAGCAGCTGTTGGGTTCTCCAGGCTCTCCAATCCGAAGACAGTCATTGTTGGACCGCCCGGGCTCTATCATCCTATCAGTTTTCTTTCTGGTGTGGTGGCAGAACATTCAGATTAAAAGCATCTTGGAAAAGAAAGGATTTATTTGGCTTTTACACTTGCACATCTCAGTCCGTCCTTGAGGGAAGTCAGGACAGGAACTGAAGCAGAGATCCTGGAGGAATGCTTCACACTGGCTTGCTCTTTAAGGCTCACTCATCTAGTTTATTATGTATGCCTATGGGTGATACTACCCACCGTGGGCTGGGCCTTTTCTACATCAATCATTAATCAGACTTGTCTACAGGCCAATCCAATAGAGATATTTTCTCAATTTAGATTCCCTCTTCCCAGGTGATCCTAACTTGTGATGAATTGACATTCTAATAAATCCTGCTTTAATATGTGTTCAGCCTCTCAGTTCCTCTAGAGAACCCTGACCAATAGAAGCTGTTTCTACTTGGGGGAAGTAGGAACAGCTGTTATCTAGTATCAACAAGCTAGTTTTTCTAATTAAACCACCCCTTCAGCAGTAGCTCTCCATGGTCAGACTGTTCTTCTAGAGCCAGCCTGTCCCCAAATGTCATCTGAGGGAACAAACAATATCACTTTATCACTTAAATGGTTTTGTTTCTGTGAACCAAACATCCACACCGCATTAGTACAGCATCCTACGCTTTTTTATATTTTATCTGTCCAAGGGAGAGGGCAACCCTGGAGCCACTTCTTTGTCAACAGTTGGCTTGACAGTGTTCCCTGAGCGCTTCGGAGTAATGGATAACGAGTTACAAATCCAGCTCTTTTTTTTTTTTCCCCCATTTGTTTTTTTTCTTTTTTTTTCTTTTTTTTTTTTTTTTTGAGACAGGGTTTCTTGGCTGTCCTGGAACTCTATAGACCAGGCTGGCCTCAGACTCAGAGTTCCACGGGCATCTGCCCATGCTGGGATTAAAGGTGTACACCACAACCACCTGGCTATGACTCCAGCTCTTTTAAGTTTATACCCTAGAAGTCCTGGAATAGTACCTGAGAATCCAAGCACGGCAGAGTTCAGTGAGCCAAATGCTTTAGTTTTATATCAGCCATTTCCACTGTCAAGCACTGGCATTGTCAAGGGGCAGGTTCAAAAACCACAACCAGACAGTGCCTGGAACTGTGGCTCCCCCAAATCTCAGAACCACCATTGATGCTCAACGTGCCTTCCTTTCTCTTTCCTTAGAAGGGATTGCTTTTCAGGGGTCTGTAGCCCTTCCTGCCTGTGAGACTCTTCTCTATTGCCCTCCCAGCTACCCAGATGCCCCTTCTGGTGGCATCTTTTACCACGTGCTCCTACCAGGGTATGGATGACCGAGTTTGAAGTCTAACCCGAGTAAAGTCTGAGCCTGGGAAGTCTCACCACAGCCACTTTCTTAGCCACTGATTCCAAAATATCAAGGAAACATTGTAGGCTTAGATTTTTCAAAACCTACTTCTAATAAGGGTTCTCAAATGCTTCCACCCTCCTTCTAACCCACTGTTCAAAGGTTGGGGAGAACAAAAATGGCAAACAGGACAAGAAGACGTGGACCTGTTTAGAAATAGTTCTTTGGGGGCGATTCCAATCTCCATTGTCAGAAGTCCAGTTCAGTAGTGTTGGGACACCAAACACAAATCAGCAGTAGCAGCACGATCCAGCAGAAACTGCCAGGCCTCCGCCAAATTGGACCAGCTGGGACACCAGGAAACGTTCTTTCCTGTAACTCTGTCAATGAAGCAAAGATCAGCAAAGACTTGAGACCACCGAAGTGTTACAAAGCTAGCTATGCAAGCACCTCACCAGTGTCTGTTGAGTCCTGTCCATACTCTCTCCAAAGATCACGTGTCCTCCCACGGGTCTCGCCTCAGCAAGACACCACGTGAGTTAGTCTGCATCACATGACACAACCTTAAACTTCCACTGCAGACCATCTCTTGAGTGGTGAGGTTGGGAAAAGGTGGTCTTTCCAAGCCTAGAAGAAAGGTTGGAGTGGACAGTGCATGAGGGCTGGGATGTGGGGGAAGTTCTCTGGACTTTGATGAAATACAACGCCATGAAATGGCAGAACCAGTGGGTGATGGAGGGATACATATTGGGTCTGTGGACCATGGAAAGTGGCAATAAGAAGCTAAATGTCTCTCCCTGTCCTCCACGTATTGACAGTAAAGAATTAATGAATGGTGGCTACTATTACAAGCATGAAAAGCAATAGAGGAGCTGGAGATGTAGCTCAGTGGTAGAGTGCTTGTATAATGTGAGCAACACATTATGCAACGTCTCTAACCTCAAAAGAATAAGAAAGAAAGAAAAAAAAGCAGAGGAATACAATATTTTGCCCAGGCAACATATGTAGTGGTCTGGATCCCTGTCTCTGGACCACTTTTGCCGTAAGAGGGGGCTTCAAAGTGGACAGAATGTCTGGCCAATGGGACATTTGAGACTTAACCTGGGGAAAAATAATGTGAACTGTTTGCTCCCAAATTCTCTGATGATTTCCCTTCCTGGTTCCCTGGCTCCATCACCAGCTCCAGCCTTAGAAAGGCCATGCTGATGAGCCTAATGGGAGAAGTCTGTCCCTACAGCCAGTCGATCTTGCACCAGCAGTAGTGAACATAACCTCTAGGTTGGATTAGAGGGGTTTGGGCTAGCCCGGAACTGACTCGCCAGGGTTGACCACAGATTTTCAGAGGAGTCGTCTCTGATTTTGCTAAGCTCTGTACTGAAACTGCATCCTTCAGTGTGCTCAAGGAGGCAACAGAACAGGCAGTAATTCATGATCTATTTAGGCAGTGGAATGAATTTTGGAAAGGTCACAAAGACAAGCAAGTCACCTCTCCTTCCACTGACTCGTGGTTCCACCAATATCATGTCGTGCTTCTGGTCTCCGGCAGGGGCCGCTGCAGCCGGGGCGTGACACCAGGACGCGGAGCGCTCCGCCCCAGGCCTCTCCTGCCTGCACATCTCCACCGCCTTTGCAGGTCTCTGGCCCTGGTGGGGGTCCCGCCTTCGTTCCGGCTCCACGCCCCCCATCCCGCGCATGCGCGGCTGGGTGCCGGTAGGGACGGCGGTGACATTGTGGGTGGCTGGATGGGCCACGCTTAGGAGAGAAACCCAGGGAAGCAGCTGGGCCGGGAAAGGCAGTGACCGGAAGGAAGGGCACTTTGGCTAAGGTGACAGGGGCAGGTTGTAGTGGTGGTGGTGGGAGTGCAGAAAGGGCAGGATCGTAACACCGCCTAAAGGTAGAGCCGGCAGGATTTGGTGATCAAGGCAGCAGAGAGAGGGGCAAAGGTCAAAGCCAAGCCGCGAGCTGGGAGGATAGTGCCTCAAAGTTTGGCGAGGGGGCGAGGGTGGGGATGGGGTGGCGCACTTTTCAACTCTGGGAAGATGGAGATCAAGTGTGACTGGACAGGTGGGCGGAAAACACTCAGGGTGGGGGCTGGAGGCTGGCCAGGCACGTGTTCCGAGAGGTGATCAGCTGGGTCCTAGGCTGTACCCTTCTTTAGGTTAGATGGCAGGTAGTCCTGACCGGAGCAGGTGCGAGTGGACCGGGTCGGCGTCAAGGCCTGGAACTCCTGGGGTACTGATCTCATTTGTGGAGCTTTTGGTGTCCAAAAAAGGACTTTACGGAAGTCCTGTGAATGTTTCTGCAGTACAGTTGTCATGCATTCTGTCCTATGCCTACTCCTGCATTTCAGTTGATTCTGTATATTTCTGGGCCCCAATGGGGTGTTTTGATATATGCATGTATTATATATAAGAAGCGATAGCCAAGCTGATTAACATGTCTGTCATCTCGCAATATTTTAGTAAGAACGTTTCGACTTCACTCGTTTCAAATTTTTGAAATGTACATCACTTCATTATCAACTCTGGTTGCTGTGCCTTGCGAAAGACCAGTCAAACTTCTCTCTAGCTGAGAGTCTGTGTCCCTTGACAGACATCTCCATGCCCCCATCTTGTGCCCCACATCTTGTTCCGCCTCTGGTGACCACTATTCTGTTCTTTGCTTCTGTGAGTTTGACGTTTTTAAGCTCCTCGTGTGAAATCGGTACGCCTGTCCTGCTGTGCTTAGCTTACTTCACTTAGGTTAGCGAAGTCAGCCAATTGATAGAGCCCGTTCTTCTAATACTGCATTGTGCCTTAGTCCTCTGTTGATTACCATCTAGATTGTTTCCGTGTGGGTAACACCAAAATTAACATCCAAGCGCAGATGCCTCCTGACCACATTGACCTTTAATCCCTTGGTAACAAGTTCGGAGGGGGCTTGCTAGAGAACATGCTAATTCTGGTTTGAATTTTTTGAGCGATCGCCATATTGTTTACCAAAATGCCTTTGCTAACTGACATTGGCAGTGTCACACAGTTCTTTTTCATCCACGTTCTTTTTAATATTAGCTTTTGTCTTTTTGATAACAGCCATTTCCAGCAGATTTGTGGTGACAGTTCATTGTGGCTTAATTCCATTGTCCCAATGTCTTCTTTTGAGAAATACCCATTCAGGTGCCCTGCTCAGTTCTAAAACTAGGTGGCTTTCTTGCAACTGATAGGCCTCAGTGCTCTGAGGTTAAATATAAACCATTGCATAAAATGCCAACACCAGGTAACGCTTCATGTCACCACAATTAGTAAGTCTGCCTAAACCACGAATCCAAATCCCTGCTGCCTTTCAACAATCACAGCACCAACCTCTCTTTCTTCTTTTCAATAATGTCCTCTACAATGTCCAGTCAAAGTAGCTTGCTTCCTCGTAGGCTCAGGATCAGTTCTCAGCACCCACACTGTGGCTCACAGCCATCTATAACTCCCTCTCAGAGGCACCCTCCTCTGAACTACTAGGGTACCAGGCACATGTGTGGCATACACAAGTACATACATGCAAGCAAAACATTCATACACATAAATAAATCTAAATAAAATATTTCACAATTAACACCCTTTAATTCCTCCATGATTTGTGCTGCTTGGAAGACCCTGACAGTCCACATAAGATATTCACATAGACATTGAAACCCTAGCTTCTTTTCATATCTCCATATAACTATGTCTTATCTACATCTAATTCTTTCACTAATTTCTGGTGGATTCATAATTTTAAATATCCTAGTAAGAACCAAATTCTTGTCATCCTTTTCCCTTCAACAGTGTGTTCTGTTGATCTCTATCAGATGATATAAAACTCTCATTCTGACTTTTAAAAATTGGTTAGATCCTGACAAAGCCCTTTAAGCACAGCAGTAGGGGAGGTAGAGGCAGGCAGATGGTGGTGAGTTCAAGGTCTGGTCAGCCTGGTTGAGACCAGATCAGCCTGGCTGAGTTCCAGGCAGTCAGGAAGGGCTACACAGAGACACCCTGTCTCAAAAAACCAAAAATCAATAATAAACACATAAATAAAAAAACTGGTCAAAGTACACAGAACATACAGTTTGCCCTTAGTTCCATTTCTCATCCCAGTGACTACATACCTTTAGAAGTAAGGGTTTATTTTAGCTCACAGTTTGAGGGTCAAACCATCAGGGCTGGGAAGGTATGCCAACAGGATTGGCAGGCAGCTGGTCACGCTGAGTCTACAGTCAGGAAGCAGAGACCGCTGTCTTCACACACACCAAGAAAAGGGCATCGGATCCATTACAGATGGCTGTGAGCCACCATGTGGTTGATTGCTGGGAACTGAACTCAGGACCTCTGGAAGAGCAGTCAGTGCTCTTAACCATTGAGCCATCTCTCCAGCCTGCTTTTTCCTTTTGATTCAATCCAGGACCCCAGCCTATGTGATGGTGCTGTCCACATTCAGTGTGGGTCTTCCCTCCTCAATTAAACTTCCCCAGAAGCCTCCTCAAAGACGATCTCAGAGTGTGTTCCCATGGTGATCTAAATGGAGTCAGGTTCCCAGCACCTACATGGCAGTTCACAACCATCTCTCATCAGGGTGCCCTACAGGCTTGTCATCTCAGTCTTTGGGAGTCCGCAATGTGAGGAACATCATTCAAAGATACCCTGCAATATGTAACCAGACTCTCTCTCAAAAAACAAAACACAAAACAAAAAAGTTGGAAATTGTGAAATGTTTGATACTTTATTCTAACACAGATTTCACGTTACATGGTGTTGTGAGTGTGTTTGAAGTAAGCTGGACTAACAGTATTCTACTGTTGGTGAGTATATTCATGGGATTTTCCACATAGGACTAGATATCTTGAGTCAACTAGCAAATGTTTGTACCCATATACATGTAACAATACCTCTATCGAGACAAAGACACACTGTGTATGTAAATGTTTTGTGATTGTTACTATGCACCTTATAACTTTTCTACAGCCTACCTGGGGAAGTAATACTTCAACAAAACCCTGATGGGACCATTCCTGATTTCTCTGCACCGATTCATTTCCCAGCTGTGTTGTAGACTGAAGCCTCCAGCCTTCCCAAAAAGCAAGATCTGGCTCACCATGGCTCGTCCAAGTTCCAGTAAGTCATCGTTATACACACCTACATTGGCCACGGTGCTGAGGAAGCTTCAGCATGATTTTCACAGGGCACTTGAATAGGAGAACTTTAGATAATTGGTGCCTAGTGGGCCTCGGTTCAGCTTGGTCACAAACACAAAGAAATTTCCACAAGAAATTTGGATGCATGAACCCTTTTAAATCTCCATAGCTGTGCTCTGCAACAGGTGCACCAAGCAGCCCAGGGAACCGTGTATAGAGTAACTAAGTATAGTAGATCACAAGGAGGTATCAGAGATGGAGCTGAGATGTTGAGCCATTGTGTGCCCAAAGCTCTCATTTCCTTGAGAGGCTGCCATGCACACACCCATCAAGTGTATAAGCTTGTATCTTCACGGTACAGGAAGCATTTTTATAAAACATTTATATTTATTTATTTATTTGTTTATTTAAGGGGGAGGGACATGTGTGTGTCATAGTGTATGTCCAGGTCAGAGGACAACTTGTAGAAGTCCCATCTCCTACCACCACGTGGCTTCCGGAGATTGAACTCAGGTCATCGGGCTTGGTGGCAATGCCCTTCCTCTGAGTCTTTTTTTGTTTGTTTGTTTTTATCGAGACAAGGTTTCTCTAGATATAAAATCTTTTTTTTTTCTAGTATATTGTGAATGTTTACCTGTATGTTTGCATGTGTGTGCCTGATGGCCACAGAGATCAGAAGAAGGCACCAGATCCCCTGAATCTGGACTTGCAGATGGTTGTGAACTGCCATGTAGGTGCTGGGAACCGAACCCCTGTCCTCTGCAAGAGCAACAAGTGCTCTTATTAGCTGAACCATCTTTCAGTCCCTACTGGAGTATCATACAGTATACTTTTTTTCAGTGTCAAGGTTCACGCGCAGGTGATGTGGAATATAAATGTCCAGTTTGTACTCTGGATTGACACAGGTTTTATTTTCTGTTTAGATATGGCAGATTTCCGGAAGTGTTTTGCGAATTCCAAGCACATAGCCATCATCTCCGGGGCTGGTGTAAGTGCAGAGAGTGGGGTTCCGACATTCAGAGGAGCTGGAGGTTATTGGAGAAAATGGCAAGCTCAGGTTAGTAAGCTTCCAGAATACCAAAGGCTTTTCTGAATGAAGCTCTTAATGGAGTCTGATTCAGCATCCACACAGAAGCATCCACACAGAAGCGCAGGGGCAGTGCTCGAGCTGGGCAGTGACCATTTTGTCCTCTGGGTTTTGTTGTCAACACAGTCTCTATCTACGATGACTACAGTAGCAAATCTGGGGCCAGGGAGATAGGTACAGTACGGAAGAGCACTTGCTGTGCGAGCATCAGGCATGAGGACCTCAGTCTGAATCCCAGCACCCATAGAAAGAGCTGGGCACAGCTCTGTATGCTTGAAACCCAGCCCTGGGAAGGAGAGACAGGAGGCTCCTGAAAGCTTGCCTAGTCTAAACAGCAAGCTTCTAGTTCACTGAGAGGCTGTGTCTCAAGGCAAGAAGACAGAGACAACAGGAAGACACCCCGTGGCCTCCTGACTTCTGAATACTTCTATTGCACAGGTATATACAATTGCATACTTATGTATATGAAACACACACACACACACACACACACACACACACATACACACTTCACCCAGAAAAGGAACCCCTGACAGACCAAAGTAATGATTGCACTACTGTCCAACTTGGTGGCATAGTGAGTCTTTTATTGTAGTTACTTATGGGAGTATGGGTGGAGCGGGACAACTCAACATCAGCTGCATTGCTGGAAAGCTTACCTCAACCCGTGTGACCCTCAAACTGTGTCCTATGTGGTACATAGGACCCCAGAGTTTCTCTACACACCTTGCAGACAGCTCCACAGGGAACATCTTTCTCTCTGGGTGGTCAGTCTCACCTTATGGCAGTTGTTTTCTCCCTTCGGGTCCTCAAAATCTTTCAAGTTTTTGTTTTGTTTTGTTTTGTGGGTTTTTTGTTTTGTTTTGCTTTTTTTTTTGTTTTGTTTGAGACAGGGTTTCTCTGTATAGCCCTGGCTGTCCTGGAACTCACTCTGTAGGCCAGGCTGGCCTCGAACTCAGAAATCTGCCTGCCTCTGCCTCCCAAGTGCTGGGATTAAAGGTGTGTGCCACCACTGCCAGACTCTCTTTCAAGTTTTTTGTCTAGGACTTGTGACCTTTTGTTGCCTCCTGTTGACCACCTAAGGCTTTGGTGCCTCTCCTTCCCTTCTGGGAAGATTGTGTCTGGAGGACCTCACAGTTGAGCAAAACACTTTCTTTACCTTCTAGATGTGAAGTATTGCATCTTTTCTTTTCTTCCTCCCTCCCTCCCTCCCTTCCTCCTTTCTTTCTTTCTTTCTTTCTTTCTCTCTTCCTTCCTTCCTTCCTTCCTTCCTTCCTTCCTTCCTTCCTTTCTTTCTTTCTTTTAAAAAAAAAAAAATTCGGTTCTTTACGAACTGCCTTAAGGTAGAATCAGAAAACCTTGGTTACCACAATTTATAACTATAAATGTAGATATAAATATCTAAAGATAGTTGGAATTAAGTATTAAACATCATAAAGTGTCTGTGAAACTTGTTAAAGGCTCAACGCTTGGTGTTTAAACAATTACCTGAGGAATACTGCAACATAAGTTCCTTGGGGTTGGATGGATTTATTATTAAAGAGCTTTATTATTTGTTTTATTTTCTTTATGTATATGTGTGTGTATCTATGTGTGGCTGTATGTACATATGTGTGGGTTCCCATGGAAGCCAGAAGAGGGCGCTGGATCCCCTGAAGCTAGAGGGTCAGGCGGTTGTGAACCATCCAGTGTGGATGCTGAGAACTGAACTTCAGTTCTCTGCAAGAGAAGCAAGTGTTCTTAACCACTGGGTTATCTCTCCAGCCCTGATTGGCTGGTTTGTTGTTTTATTATTTGGTTTTTGTTAAAATAGACACAGACAAATGTACTCATGTTTAGCGTACACTTCAGTGAGTTTTAGCAGATGAATAAAGTTGTATCGTAAACACCGTGGTTATAAATTAGGACATTTCTGTGTTATATACTTTCCTGGTTAGTTTTTTTTTTTTTAAAGAGTTATTTATTTTATATCTAAGTACACTGTAGTTGTCTTCAGACACACCAGAAGAGGGCGTCAGATCTCATTGTGGATGGTTGTGAGCCACCATGTGGTTGCTGGGATTTGAACTCAGGACCTTCGGAAGAGCAGTCAGTGCTCTTAACCTCTGAGCCATCTCTCCAGCCCCCCCGGTTAGGTTTCTGTTGCTGTGATAAAGATCATGATGCAACTGGAGGAAGTAAAGGGTTCATTTCATCTTATAACTCTCAGGTCACAGTTCATCACCAAGGAAAGGCAAAGCAAGAGTCCAAGGCAGGAACCTGGTGGCAGGAATTGGTGCAGAGGCCATGGGGTGGGGTGAGGTGGGGGGATGCTGTTTCTTATCTCACCCAGTACCAACTGCCTAGGGGTGCCACTACCACAAATGGGCTGGACTCTTCCATATCAATTGTTAATCAGGAAAATGTCCTGCAGACTTGCCTACAGGCCAATCTGATGGTGGCCGTTGCTCAATTATTCTTTTTTCTCAGATGACTCTAGCTTTTGGCAAGTCGATAAATAACTAGCCACTACATACATATATACAGCTACATAGACACAGACACACACACACATATATATACATACACATATACACACATATACATATATATATAGGTACTTATAAACTATATGTATATACATGCACATCAACTCAGCTACACACACTATATGCACATATACACAAACTATACATATATAAGTCCTCTCTGTTACTTTCACAGATATCTGAGATGTTTGGCTTGTAAAAAGAAAAGGTTGATTTTAACTCAAAGTTTGGGAAGTTTTCTTCCATGTTCCGTTGGCCCTGTGGCTTTGGGGCCCGTGATGAGAAAGGACATCGTGGCTGAGAGCATGGGGACACAGAGCAGAGCAAGGCTATTCTCCTCATGGCTTAGAACCAAAGAAAAAGATGAAGCAACAAGGGCCTCTCACAGTGCTTCGCTTCATCCCCAGTGACCTAAGCTCTCCCATCAGGCCCCAATCTTCAAAGGCTTACACCTTTTCACTTGTGCCACGTGGGCAGCCATACCTCCAACAGCCGGGCCGTTAGAAAGCATTGCAGATCCAAACCATAGCACTGTTTCTTCAGTTAAGTTAAAATCCTTAGTTTTAAGTGTTTATTTCATTTCTCCTTTTAGTTGTGTGTATGTGGGTGGGGATGGTACATACGCATGTGGCGCCCTCCGAGGATATGTCAGTCTACTGCAGCTGCAGTTACAAGAGATTGTGGGCAACCTAATGAACGTTTTGAGACCCTCTTAACTGCCTAGGCATCTTTCTCATCCTCAAAATCCCTAGTTTTAGAGAGCGTTGAACTTCATGTGTTGTATCCATTGTGAAGCTGCCAGCCCCAGAACACTGGCACATGATGCAGGCTTCAGACATTTTGGCTGGTTAGATGAAGATAAAAATGAACTGCCTTAGTGCAAACCTTGCAGGATTCACAGAGCTGTCCCATGGAGCGCAGAGCGCATGCACTGTCTTTTCCCTTCTTCCTAAAGGTTGAAGCAGGTGAAATTGTGGGATGCTCTGACATTCCTCCAGCCCAGGAGGGGAGAAGCGAATTGAGAGCCGTTAGAGTCCATGAGGAAAGAAGGCCTCCAGAGGCATCCCTGGGGAACAGCAGCCAGTGGCAGGAAGGGCCGAGCATGGGGGTGGCTGCTCAGAGGAAGCTCAGAGTTGCCAGTAAGGTGAGAGGTCAGAGAGCATATGTGATTCCAACTCAGCCCAAGGGGCCTTGTACATGCTTACAGTTCCTAGGTTATGCACAGGTGCTCCTGGCCGGCGTGTCCTAGGTGAAGGAATACAGGGTCCCTGAGGGCCACACATCGCACTTTGAAAGGAAGGCTGTGCTTGTGAGTGGGGGGACATCTTTGATGTGCTTCTCTTCAACATTAACATAGACTGGGATGACCTGCTGCTTGTGCGTACAGTTCAGTGAGGACCTGAGGTGACACAGGCAGGATATGGGACATTTCCGTGACTGTTAAGAGTTTCTTTGTGCACTTCCTGTCAGCTTCCAGCTGGGACAGCTGTGCTGTGTGCCTCTATCATGGGAATGGACTGTCTGTCTCAGAAGAGGGCTAGTGCCTTAAGTCCAGATATTTCTTGCATTCTGTTAATATATATTGTTCTTATGCATATGTGTGCAACCTGGGTCATATATGTATGCAACCTGGGTCATATATGTGTATGGTTCAGTGTGTGTGCATTTATATATGTAGTTTGTAAGTACATATAGCTGTTTGTATGCATGAATGTGTGTTATGGGTGTCTTGGGTGAAGTGTGTCATCTAGGGGTACCACAGAGTTCATTTCATGGGACAAAGAATTGTATGATCTAGAGAGACAGGAAAGCGAAGTCTCACACACACACACACACACACACACACGCACACAGGAAAGCGAAGTCACATACACACACACACAGAGAACACTGACAGTGTGTGACACCCAGAGATCTAAGATCTAAGGTGGGGATATGTTGTGCCTTGCCCTAAATTGAAAGCAGAGACCCCTGAGGTTCCAGAGGGAAAGTGAATTATTGTCCTAGGAGCAGCTGACAGAGTGAAAGTAAGTTATGCATTGAAACAGAACATGAAAGACCAGCCACAAAGAGAAAACCAACCAAAGGGACAAACTTTAGTAGAACAAACAACTCCCATCAAGGGTATGGGAGGTCCCTGGGGGGCGAGAGTCTGCTAGAGTCTCTAATTTGGATTTTCTACAGGCTCCTGGAAGCTCCTGCTGGCCATGTATAGCAGTTGCAATCTCGTGTGTGTGTGTGTGTGTGTGTGTGTGTGTGTGTGTGTGTGTGTGTGTATGTATGTATGTGTGTGTGTGTGCTCGCAAGCTATCCCCCTCCCAAACATGGAGCATCCTTTCTTAAAGGGATCAGGCCCAATTTTCTAGACTGGTCCAAGTTCTCCTGACCTTCCTTCACATGTATGTATATATGTATAGTTTATGAGTACATTGTTATATATGTTTGTGTAGTTTTTATATGTACATACATGTGATTTGTGTGTAAGTAGATAGAACATGTATGTATGTGTATATATATTTGTTCATGTATAAGTACATGTAACTAAATGTTTATGTTAGTTGGATGCATGTATACTTGTGTACTTGTAAGTACGTGTAGCCATATGTATATAGCTGAATATGTTGTATAATTGTGTCTAAGTGTGTATATATGTAGTTTGTATGTGGCTACATGCATATACTTGTGTGCATGTGTGTATATGTGTCTCATTTACATGTAAGTATGTACAACTGTTTATATATTCTTATGGGTATACAAATGTACATTGATTATGTATACTTATATACATGTGGCTGTATATATGCATGCAGTTGTGTGTATACAAACATCTACATGGAATTTTAGCATAAATACATGTAACTATGTGTATAATTGTGTGTATATAAATATGAATACCCAAATGGTTATAGCTCTGTATATGTGCATGCACACATGTGTAGTTTGTGGATAATACATATAACTGTATGTAGTTGTGTACATGTGTATAGTTGTGTGCTGTATGCTTGTACATGCTGTGCTTTTAGTTGTGTGTAGATATGTGTGTCTGTGCATGTATGTGTAGTTGTATGTCTGAGCTTCTTTCTGTGCCTGATGTATTTTACTGGGGCATTTTTCCTTTCATGTTTTTCTTGGAGATCCTGCACACTGAAATTGATTTCTCAGAACTCTGTGAGGATAAATTCCAACCCCAGATCATTCCCCACATGTCACTTGACTTCCTGTTCATAATTTGTGAGCTAAGTGAGAAAAGTTGTGTTGCTTCTGTCTCATAAGTAGGAAAGTTAAGAGTGGGCCCCTTGTAGCCAGGCGGTGGTGGTGCATGCCTTTAATCCCAGCACTTGGGAGGCAGAGGCAGGTGGATTTCTGAGTTCGAGGCCAGCCTGGTCTACAGAGTGAGTTCCAGGACAGCCAGAGCTACACAGAGAAACCCTGTCTCGAAAAACCAAAAAAAAAAAAAAAAGAGAGAGTGGTCCCTTGTTCCCAGGGCTTGAGATCTAAGCTGGTGTTATGCAGTCTAGCCTGACCTACTTCCACCTCCACAGGTCCCTCACTGACCTCTGCCTCTCTCCCCTCAGGACCTGGCAACCCCTCAGGCCTTTGCTCGAAACCCATCACAGGTGTGGGAGTTTTACCACTACCGGAGGGAGGTCATGCAGAGCAAGGAACCCAACCCTGGGCACCTGGCCATTGCCCAGTGTGAAGCTCGGCTGCGTGACCAGGGCAGACGGGTTGTGGTCATCACCCAGAATATCGATGAGTTGCATCGCAAGGCTGGCACCAAGAACCTTCTGGAAATCCACGGTGAGGAGAACAAGAATTTAAAACACAGCTTGTCCACCCTACTCTACTAGACATCTGTCCTTCCCCCAAATGCTGTGGCACTTCCCTCAGGGACACAGTGATGCTCAAGAGCACGTGGACAGTTGGTCACAAGGGACACCTTGACCACTGGGCACAACTCACTTGTTTCCTGCAGCCTGATTATTGGAGGATGGACTGAGACCAATAGTGTCAACATCCCT
Organism: Montemys delectorum; assembly: GCA_019843815.1. Taxonomy (NCBI): domain Eukaryota; kingdom Metazoa; phylum Chordata; class Mammalia; order Rodentia; family Muridae; genus Montemys; species Montemys delectorum. The sequence goes on along the minus strand of JADRCD010186234.1, from coordinate 17,200 downwards.
GGGTTTCAGTCAGATAGGCCTTACCTGCATTAGGCCAGTGTTGCTCTCTCTACCTGTGGATCCGCTACATTTCCAATGTCATGAGTGCTGCCATGTGACCACTGTGCCCCCACTGTGCCCCCACTGTGCCCCCACCGTGCCCCCACCATGCCCCCACATGCTCCCACCATGCCCCCACCGTGTTCCCATAATGCTCCTGCCATGACAATAATAGAATAACCCTCTGAAACTGTAAGCAAGCCCACAGTTAAATTGTTTCTGTTATAGGGTTGCCTTGGTCTCCTCACAGCCATAGAGCAGTGACTAAGACAGCATGTTTTCATATTTCCCATGATTCCTAGGGTAGACCTAACCGTAAAAATGAACATAGGATGACAAATTGTTGTTCAGCTTCTCAGACCTGGGGACTTTGCTCCGGGGATACTGAGTTCTGAACTTGCCTGACACGTGCCTTTTCTTTCAGGAACGTTATTTAAAACTCGGTGTACCTCGTGTGGTGCTGTTGCCGAGAACTATAAGAGTCCAATCTGTCCAGCTTTAGCAGGAAAAGGGTAAGTATAACGTACTGAGGAATAAATGCCATTTCTCCTGGAATCGAACATGTGGATATTTTTTTCTTTTTTGTTTTTTTTCCAGTAGCTATTTCTAAAGCGCAAGACTACACACAGTACAGATATTTGATGAAAGAAATACTTGACTCATAATTTGTCGTGCTAAGAAAAAACTGTAAGGTGCCAGAGTTATTTGCTGTGATGTGATTTCAAAGTCTTATTTACACAAGTTCACAACTTGTCTCCACGTATCTGTATATTAGTGAAAAGACCACAAGAGACACACAGCAAAGGATTAACTGTGACAGTGAGGAACGGGGACATTATGGGTCATTTTTATTTCTCCTTCAGGTCATAGGGAGTTTCCTAACATATTTATGATATGTATCATTGTTTATAATTAGGAAAATTTAGAAGTCAACTTAAATTACTGGAAAATGAATATCTTCTGGACTGTTTTAGAGCAGTATGAATGTATAGAAGCAAAATTCTAACATGATGTCATTGGAGAAGAATTAGAGTGATCCCACTCAGACTCTCCTATGCAAATTCTCTCTTGAAGTGAAACCAATAGCCAGGATTGCAGGTTAACCTTACTAAGTTAGCACACACGAGCAAGCTTTGTACCACGTGTTGCCAAATACACAAAGGGCCGTGTCACCTTCTTCCTCTGTTCCTCGATTTTACCATTACATTTATTCTCTTTAATGCTATTTACTCCAGGGCCCCAGAGCCAGAAACTCAAGACGCCAGAATCCCAGTCGACAAACTTCCCCGGTAGGTAAAACTGATGTCTATCTGGTGTTCAGGATTGGAGGAAAGAAGGGCAGGAGAGATGGCTCAGTGGTTAGGAACACTGGCTACTCTTCCCAATGTTCAATTTCTAGCACTCACACTGCAGTTTAAAACTGCCCATAGTTCCAGTTCTAGGGGATCCGACACCCTCACACAGACATAACTGCAGGCAGAGCACCAATGTATATAAAGTAAAGTAAAAAAAAAAAAAAAGTATACAAATCAAAATCTTAACTTTTTCTTCTCGGTTTAGGGAGATGCCTTGTAAGTGCACCAATGTAGCAATGATCCCTGACCTCTCAGTGGAAGGGACAAAAGATGAAACATCTTCCAGGTCCTTTTTAGAGAGCCAGTTTCACTACGTTGCCCACGCTAGCCTCAAGCTCCGAGGCTCAAGTGCTCTTCTGCCTCAGGTTCCCAAGCAGCTAAGATATACTGCCTGACTTTGATCTCTCTGAGTCCTGACAGATCCCTTGGGGTCTGGGAAGTTTCTGAAGCAGTTACGTGACAGAAGATGATCTGGGCACCAGAATCACACTATAATTATCATTATAGAGCATTTATAGTATAATTAGTAAGTAGCGCTCTTCCTCTTCCTCAGCATGTTTCCCAGGCCAAGACTAAGGAAGTGGCAAAGGTCTTGCAAAGGTGAAATTACAGAACTAAAGCAATTGGGGCTGGCCGGAGAGATGGCTCAGTGGTTAAGAGCACTGGCTGCTGATCCAGAGGACCTGGGTTCAATTCCTACCACCCACATGATAGCTCATAACTGCCTATAACCCCATTTCCGGGGATCTGATGCTCTTGTCTGGCCTTGAGGGTACAGCATGCTCATGGTACATATACTTAAATACAGTGGGAACACTCATACCCATAAAGTAAATAAATTAAAATAACTGAAGTACACCTTTGTATATTATAAAAGACATTAGACATTACATTGTCAGTTTTTCTGTTTTCTTGTTTTTTTTGGTTTTTCAAGACAGGGTTTCTCTGCATGGCCCTGGCTGTCCTGGAACTTACTCTGTAGACCAGGCTGGCCTCGAACTCAGAAATCCGCCTGCCTCTGCCTCCCAAGTGCTGGGATTAAAGGCGTGCGCCACCACTGCCCAGCTCATTGTCAGTTTTTCTAAAACCAAATACTGAAACAGCATTTCTAAAGGGAGTTCCTCGGGGCCTGGAAGATGATCAGTGCTAAAGTACTCGCTAGGCAAGCAAGGGAACCTCAGTGTGGACTCTCAAGACTCCCAGAAGAGCCTGGCCTGGCCACGGTACCTAAAACCCCGTGCTGACAGACAGATCCTTCGGGCTCGCTGGACAGCCAGCCTAGCCATACCAGTAACCTCCAGGTTCAATGAGATACCTTATCCCGATAGATAATATGAAGGGCAATAGAGGCAGACACCTTAGTTGACCTCTGACCTCTACATACATACATGCGCAGGCCAGAGCATCAGCACACAGGCACACATGTGCGCATATGCAAAACAAGGCAAGCAGACCTCTGTGAGTTCCAGGACAGCCAGAGATATATATTGAGACCCTGTAACTAAAAAACAAACAAAACCAAAAAAAACCAAAACAAAACCAAAACCAAACAAACAAAAAACCCAACCCCCCTCAAGAAAGGTTTCGCTTTGAAAACTATGTCTCTGTGTGTATGCCTCCATGTGGGTATGTACACCTGAGATGCAGTACCCTTGGAGGTCAGAGGCATTTGGATTTAAACTTGAGGCACAGATGGCTGTGAGCTCCTAGGCTACCTGGGGTCTGCTGCAAGAGCAGTGTGTACTCTTCTCCACTGAGAGATCACTCCAACCCTGAATCAATGCTTTCTACAGAGTACATATACTCTACAGACACTTCTTCAGTTTATTTTAACCACAGACCCTTTTCTCCTTTCTCTCTCTCTCTCTCTCTCTCTCTCTCTCTCTCTCTCTCTCTCTCTCTCTCTCTCTCCCTCTTTCTCTCTCTCTCTCTCTC